>JABWTJ010000147.1:570418-794961 GCA_016801875.1 Solanum sitiens
TACTAAACGAAATAGTATCAAAACCATAACCTACCTTCACCAAGGATTCTTGATCAAGCAAGCAATCTCTCAAGCTTTTTGTTTCCTCTTGGTTGTCTCTCTCTATAGATCGTTTCTTTCTCTCCTTCTTCTCTCTATTTTTTCTTCTTCCAAACTCTCTCTCTCTTTTCCCTAATTTAGCATATAATTAGGTATAAAAGATGAGGAAATAACCCAATAAGTAACTCAAGGTTATCTCCTTCACACCCCCAAGAAATTGAGTTTTTAACATTGACCCACGAAATTTATAATTATAACAAGAATAGTCCAAAACTCCCCTTTAAAACTTACCCAGAAATTTGACCCAGACTGGGATTACGCAACCTGTGACGGTCCGTCGTGCCTACGACGGTCCGTCCTGCACTTCCGTCACGACGGACAGAGAATTGCTCTCAGTACCCAATTCTCAAGAGTTGAAGTGTTTTGAAACGGAACCTCACAACGGTCCGTCTTGTCTGTGACGGTCCGTCCTGCAGGTCCGTCACAGACTTCAGAGAATTGCTCTCAGTACCCAATTCTCAAGAGTTGAAGTGTTTTGAAACGGAACCTCACAACGGTCCGTCATGTCTGTGACGGTCCGTCCTGCAGGTCCGTCACAGAGTTCAGAGAGTCGATTTCAGCACTCAAATATAAGAATTCCAAGTGTTTGGAACGAGACACCCTCGACGGTCCGTCGTGCCCATGACGGTCCGTCGTTGGATACGTCGTCTCAGACAGTTTTTCCAGAATTAAAATCTGCTGCTCAAAATGACTAAGCAGGTCGTTACAAAACCCTAAACCCTAAGTCCAAAAAAAATGTTCAACAAAAACACCAAGTCCAAAATACTAAAACCCAAACATTAAACACTTAACCTAATATTGTAAACCTCAAAACCTAAACCACTAAACCTAAAACCTAAAAACAACCTAAACCATAACCCTAACCCTAACCCAAACCATAACCCTAACCATAACTCTAACCCTAACCCTAAACTATTAACCCGAAACCCCAAGCCCAAAATACAAACACCCATACATTAAACACTAAACAATAGATTTTAAATAAAAAATCCTAAACCTAAAAAAAAAACTATACTCTAAGACTAACACTATCCCTAATGCGAACCCTAACCCTAACCCTAAACCCAAAGCCTAAAATACAAAAATCCTAACATTAAAAACTAAACCAAAGATATTACAACTCAAATCCTTGACCCCAAACCCTAAAACCTACAAAACAACCTAAACCCTAACATTATCCTTAACCCTAACCCTACCATACTCTATAAACCCCAAGCCCAAACTACCAAAACCCAAGCATTAAACACTAAACCATTGATATTAAACCTCAAATCCTAAACCCTAAACCCAAAAACCTAAAAAAAATGCTAACCCTAACCCTGACCCTAACCCTAACCCCAAACAATAAACTCAAAACCCTACGCCCAAAATTCCAAAACCCAAATATTAAACACTAAACCATATATTTTAAACCTCAAATGCTAAAGTTGAACCATAAAACCGAAAAAAACCTACACCCTAACCCTAACCCTAATGCTAAACCCTAAACCCTAAACCCTAAACCCTAAGTCTAAAAAAGAAACCCTAACCCTATCCTAACACAACCCTAATCCTAACCCTATCCTTAACCTTAACCCTAAACCCTAAACCCCAAACCCAAATCCCAAAATAAGAAAATCCTAACATTAAACACTAAACCATAGATATTACAACTCAAATTCGAAACCCCAAATCCTAAAACCAAAAAAAAGAACTAAACCCTAACCGTAACCCTAACATTAACCCTAACCTTAACCCTACCTTAAACCCTAAACCCCAAGACCAAATACCAATACCCAAACATTAAACAGTAAATCATTGATATTAAATCTCAAATCTAAACCCTAAACCCAAAACCTAAAAAGAAAACTAACCCTAACCCTAACCCAAACCCTAAACTATAAACCGGAAACCCTAAGCCCAAAATACCAAAACCCAAACATTAAATAATAAACCATAGATTTTAAACCTCAAATGCTAAATGCTAAACCATAAAATCTAAGAAAAAAACCTACACCCTAACCCTAACCCTAACCCTAAACCCTAAACCGTAAACCCTAAATCATAAGTCCAAAAAAAAGTTCTAAAAAAAAACACCAAGTCCAAAATACTGAAACCCAAACATTAAACACTTAACCATATATTTTAAACCTCAAAGCCTAAACCACAAACCCTAAACCCTAAAAAAAACCTAAACCCTAACCCTAACCCTAACCTTGACCAAAACCATAACACTAACCTTAACTCTAAACCCTAACCCTAAACTATTAACCCAAAACCCCAAACCCAAAATACCAAAACCTAAACATTAAACACTAAATTATAGATTTTTAAACCAAAAATCAAAAACCTAAAAAAAATCCTAAACTTTAACCCTAACCATATTCCTAAAATGAACCCTAACCCTAACCCTAAACCCTAAACCCTAAACCCAAAGCGTAAAATATAAAAATCCTAACATAAAACACTAAACCAAAGATATTACAACTCAAATCCTTGATCCAAACCCTAAAACCTAAAAAACAACCTAAACCCTAACATTATCCTTAACCCTAACCCTACCATAAACCCTCAAATCCTAAACCCTCAACCCTCAACCCCAAAGAAATCTAAACCCTAACCCTTACCCTAACCCATACCCTAACCGTAACCCTAAACCATTAACAAAAAATTCAAGCCCAAAATACCAAACACGAAACATTAAACAGTAAACCATAAATTCTATACCAAAAATCCTAAACCCCAAAAGCTATAACCTAAAAAAATCCCTAAACCCTAACCCTAACCCTATCCCTAACATGAACCCTAAACCCTAAACCCTAAACCCAAAGCCCAAAATAAGAAAACCCTAACATTAAACACTGAACCATTGACATTACAACTGAAATCCTTAACCCCAAACCTTAAACCTAAAAAAAACTAACCCATAACCCTAACCCTAACCCTACCATAAACCATAAACCCCAAGCCTAAAACACAAAAACCCCAAATATTAAACACTAAACCATTTATATTAAACTTCAAATCCTAAACGCTAAACCCAAAAACCTAAAAAACCCCAAAACCTAACACTAACCCTAACCCTAACCTTAACCTTAACACTAACCCTTAACAATACACCCAAAACACCAATCCCAAACTACCAAAACCAAAACATTAAACACTAAACAATATATTTTAAACAAAAAATCCAAAACACTAAAACCTAAAAACATTAAAAAAAAACTAAACACTATCCCTGTCCCTATCCCTAAATCCTAACCCTACCCCTTACAGTAATCCTAACCCTAACCCTACCATAAACCCTAAATCCCAAGCCAAGACTACCAAAACCCAAACATTAAACACTAAACCATTGATATTAAACCTCAAATCCTAAACCCTAAACCAAAAATCCTAACCCTAACCCTAACCCTAACCCTAACCTTAACCTTAACCTTAACCCTAACCCTAATCCCAAACCATAAACCCAAAACCCTAAGCCCAAAATAACAAAACCGAAATATTAAATACTAAACCATAGATTTTAAACCTCAATGATAAACGTTGGACCATAAAACCTTAAAAAAACCTACACCCTTACCCTAATACTAACCCTAACCCTAACGCTAACGCTTCTTAACCCTAAACCCTAAACCCTAAACCCTAAGTCCAAAAAAGAAGTGAAAAAAAAACCCAAACCATATCCCTAACACATCCCTAACCCTAACCCTATCCTTAACCCTAATCCTAAACCCTAAACACTAAACCCAAAGCCCAAAATACAAAAAAAACTAACATTAAACACTAAACCGTAGATATTACAACTCAAATCCTTAACCCCAAACACTAAAACCAAAAAAACAACCTAAACCCTAACCCTAACCCTAATTTTAACCCCAACCCTAACTCTTGCATAAACCCTAAACCCCAAGCCCAAAATACCAAACCAAAACATTAAACACTAAACCATTGATATTAAATCTAAAATCCTAAACCCTAAACCCAAAAACATAAACAAAAAACAAAACCCTAACCCTAACCATAACCCTAAATCATAAAACGGAAACCATAAGCCCAAAATACCAAAACCCAAACATTAAATGATAAACCATAGATTTAAACTTCAAATGCTAAAAGCTAAACAATAAAATATAAAAAAAAACTACACCCTAACCCTAACCCTAACACTAACCCTAAACCCTAAACCCTAAACCCTAAGTCCAAAAAAAATGTTCCAAAAAAACACCATATCCAAAATAATGAAACCAAAACATTAAACACTTAACCATAGATCTTAAACCTCAAAACCAAAACCAAAAACCCAAAAACCTAATAACAACCTAAACCCTAACTCTAACCCTAACCCTAACCAAAACCATAACACTAACCTTAACTCAAAACCCTAACCCTAAACTATTAACACAAAACCCCAAACCCAAAATACGAAAACCTAAACCCTAACCATAAACCCTAAACCCTTAACCCAAAGCCTAAAATACAAAAGTTCTAACATTAAACACTAAACCAAAGATATTACAACTCAAATCTAACCCTAGAACCTGAACCCAAAGCCCAAAATACGAAAACCCTATCATTAAACACTGAACCATAGATATTACAACTCAAATCCTTAACCCCAAACCCTAAAACCTAAAAAAAACCAACCCATAACCCTAACCCTAACATTAACCCCAACCCTAACCCTACCATAAACCATAAACGTCAAGCCCAAAATACAAAAACCATAACATTAAAAACTAAACCATTTATATTAATCTTCAAATCCTAAACGCTAAACCCAAAAACCTAAAAACACCCAAAACCTTAACATTAACCCTAACCCTAACCTTAATCTTAACCTTAACACTAACCCTAAACAATAAACCCAAAACCCAAAGCCCAAAGTAGCAAAACCCAAACATTAAACACTAAACTATAGATTTTAAACCAAAAATCCAAAAACCTAAAACATAAAAACATAAAAAAAAACTAAACCCTAACCCTATCCCTATCCCTAATGAACCCTAATCCTAGCTGTAACCCTAAACCCTAAACCTTAAAACCTAAACCCAAAGCCCAAAATACCAAAACCCTAACATTAAACACTAAACCATAGATATTACAACTCAAATCCTCAAGCCCAAACCCTAAAACCTAAAAAACAACCTAAATCCCAAGCAAAACTACCAAAACCCAAACATTAAACACTAAACCATTGATATTAAACCTCAAATCCTAAACCCTAAACCTAAAAACCTAAAAAAAAACTAACCCTAACCCTAACCTTAACCTTAACCTAACCCTAACCCCAAACCATAAACCCAAAACCCTAACCCCAAAATACCAAAACCAAAATATTAAATACTAAACCATAGATTTTGAACCTCAATGATAAACGTTGAACCATAAAACCTAAAAAACACTACACACTAACCCTAACTCTAATGCTAAACCCTAAACCTTAAACCCTAAACCCTAAGTCCAAAAAAGAAGTCCAAAAAAAACACAAACCCTATCCTAACACAATCCTAACCCTAACCCTATCCTTAACCCTTACCCTAAACCCTAAACCCTAAACCCTAAACCTAAACCCAAAGCCCAAAATACAAAAACACTAACATTAAACACTAAACCATATATATCACAGCTCAAATCCTTAACCCCAAACCCTAAAACCAAAAAAACAACCTAAATCCTAACCCTAACCCTAATTTTAACCCCAACCCTAACTCTACCATTAACCCTAAACCCCAAGCCCAAAATACAAAAACCAAAACATTAAACACTAAACCATTGATATTAAATCTCAAATCCTAAACCCTAAACGCAAAAACCTAAACAAAAAACAAAACCCTAACCCTAACCTTAACCCTTACCCTAACCCTAAATCATAAACCGGAAACCCTATGCCCAAAATACCAAAACCCAAACAATAAATACTAAACCATAGCTTTTATACCTCAAATGCTAAACGCTAAACCATAAAATCTAAAAAAAAAACTACACCCTAACCCTAACCCTAACCCTAAACCCTAAACCCTATACCCTAAGTCCAAAATAAAATATTCAAAAAAAAAACCAAGTCCAAAATACTAAAACCCAAACATTAAACACTTAACCTAATATTTTATACCGATAAACCTAAACCACAAACCCTAAAACCTAAAAACAACCTAAACCCTAACCCTAACCCTAACCCAAACCATAAACCTAACCTTAACTCTAACCCTAACCCTAAACTATTAACCGGAAACCCCAAGCCCAAAATACAAAAACCCAAACATTAAACACTAAACAAGAGATTTTAAACCAAAAATCCTAAACCTAAAAAAAAACAACTATACTCTAACCCTAACCCTATCCCTAACGTGAACCCTAACCCTAACCCTAAACCCTAAACCCTAAACCCAAAGCCTAAAATACAAAATTTCTAACATTAAAAACTAAACCAAAGATATTACAACTCAAATCCTTAACCCCAAACCCTATAACCTAAAAAACAACCTAAACCCTAACATTATCCTTAACCCTAACCCTACCATAAACTGTAAACCCCAAGCCCAAACTACCAAAACCCAAGCATTAAACACTAAACCCAATTAATAAACTCAAATCCTAAACCCTAAACCCAAAAACCTAAAAAGAATGATAACCCTAACCCTGAACCTAACCCTAAACCCAAATAATAAACTCAAAACCCTACGTCCAAAATTCCAAAACCCAAACATTAAACAGTAAACCATATATTTTAAACCTCAAATGCTAAATTTGAACCATAAGACCTAAAAAAAACCTACACCCTAATCCTAATCCAAACCCTAACACTAATGCTAAACCATAAACCCTAAACCCTAAATCCTAAGTCTAAAAAAGAAACCCTAACCCTATCCTAACACAACCCTAATCCTAACCCTATCCTTAACCCTAACCCTAAACTCTAAACCCTAAACCCAAATCCCAAAATAAGAAAACCCTAACATTAAACACTAAACCATAGATATTACAACTCAAATCCTAAACCCAAATCCTAAAACAAAAAAAAAACTAAACCCTAACCGTAACCCTAACATTAACCCTAACCCTAACCCTACCATCAACCCTAAAACGCAAGCCCAAAATACCAATACCCAAACATTAAACAGTAAACCATGATATTAGATCTCAAATCCTAAATCCTAAACCCAAAAACCTAAAAAAAAACTAACCCTAACCCTAACCCAAACCCTAAACTATAAACCGGAATCCCTAAGCCCAAAATACCAAAACCCAAACAATAAATACTAAACCATAGATTTTAAACCTCAAATGCTAAATGCTAAACCATAAAATCTAAGAAAAAAACCTACACCCTAACCCTAAACCCTAAACCCTAAACCCTAAGTCCAAAAAAAAGTTCTAAAAAAAACACCAAGCCCAAAATACTGAAACCCAAACATTAAACACTTAAACATATATTTTAAACCTCAAAACCTAAACCACAAACCCTAAAACCTAAAAACAACCTAAACCCTAACCCTAACCCTAACCTTAACCAAAACCATAACACTAACCTTAACTCTAAACCTTAACCGTAAACTATTAACCCAAAACGCCAAACCCAAAATACCAAAACCTAAACATTAAACACTAAATTATAGATTTTAAACCAAAAATCAAAAACCTAAAAAAAATCCTAAACTTTAACCCTAACCATATCCCTAACATGAACCGTAACCCTAACCTTAAACCCTAAACCCTAAACCGAAAGCCTAAAATATAAAAATCCTAACATTAAACACTAAACCAAAGATATTACAACTCAAATCCTTGATCCCAAACCCTAAAACCTAAAAAACAACCTAAACCCTAACATTATCCTTAACCCTAAACCTAAAACCTAAAACCTAAAAAAAACTAACCCATAACCCTAACCTTAACCCTACCATAAACCATAAACCCCAAGCCCAAAATACAAAAACCCAAACATTAACCCTAACCCTAACCCTAAATCAAAAACCGAAAACCCTAAGCCCAAAATACCAAAACTCAAACATTAAATGCTAAACCATAGATTTTAAACTTCAAATGCTAAACGCTAAATCATAAAATCTAAAAAATAAATAAATACACCCTAACCCTAACCCTAACCCTAAACCCTAAACCCTAAACCCTAAGTCCAAAAAATATTTAAAAAAAAACACCATATCCAAAATAATGAAACCCAAACATTAAACACTTAACCATAGATTTTAAACCTCAAAAACAAAACCACAAACCCTAAAACCTAAAGACAACCTAAACCCTAACTCTAACCCTAACCCTAACTGAAACCATAACACTAACCTTAACTCAAAACCCTAACCCTAAACTATTAACATGAAACCCCAAACCCAAAATACGAAAACCTAAACATTAAACACTAAATTATAGATTTTAAACCAAAAATCAAAAGCCTAAAAAACCCTAAACTCTAACCCTAACCATATCCCTAACACGAACCCTAACCCTAACCCTAAACCCTAAACCCTAAACCCAAAGCCTAAAATACAAAAATCCTAACACTAAACACTAAACCAAAGATATTACAACTCAAATCCTTGATCCCAAACCCTAAAACCTAAAAAACAACCTAAACCCTAACATTATTCTTAACCCTAACCCAACCATAAACCCTCAAATCCTAAACCACAAACCCTAAATACTAAAAAAATCTAAACCCTAACCCTAACCCTAACCCATACCCTAACCATAACCCTAAACCATTAACCGAAAACCCAAGCCCAAAATACCAAACAGGAAACATTAAACACTAAACCATAAATTTTATACCAAAAATCCTAAACCCCAAAAGCTATAACCTAAAAAAATCCATACACCTTAACCCTAACCCTATCCCTAACATGAACCCTAACCCTAACCATAACCCAAAACCCTAAACCCTAAAACCTAAAACCTAAACCCAAAGCCCAAAATTTGAAAACCCTAACATTAAAAACTGAACGATAGACATTACAACTCAAATCCTTCACCCCAAACCCTAAAAACTAAAAAAAAACTAACCCCTAACTCTAAGCCTAACATTAACCCTAACCCTAACCCTACCATTAACCATAAACCTCAAGCCCAAAATACAAAAATCCAAACATTAAACACTAAACCATTTATATTAATCTTCAAATCCTAAATGCTAAACCCAAAAACCTAAAAAAACCCAAAACCTTAACACTAACCCTAACTCTAACCTTAACCTTAACACTAACACTAACCCTAAACAATAAACTCAAAACCCAAAGCCCAAACTAGCAAAACCCAAACATTAAACACTAAACAATAGATTTTAAACCAAAAATCCAAAAACCTAAAACCTAAAAACATTAATAAAATAAAAAAACCTAACCCTATCCCTATCCCTAATGAACCCTAAGCCTATCTGTAAGACTAAACACTAAACCTTAAACCCTACACCCAAAGCCCAAAATACCAAAAACCTAACATTAAACACTAAACCATATATATTACAACTCAAATCTTCAAGCCCAAACCCTAAAACCTAAAAACAACTTAAATACCAAGCCAGAACTACCAAAACCCGAACATTAAACACTAAACCATTGATATTAAATCTCAAATCCTAAACCCTAAACCCAAAAACCTAAAAAAAAAACTAACCCTAACCCTAACCCTAACTCCAAACCATAAACCAAAACCCTAAGCCCAAAATACCAAAACCAAAATATTAAATACTAAACCATAGATTTTGAACCTCAATGACAAACGTTGAACCATAAAACCTAAAAAAAACTACACCATAACCCTAATCCTAACCCTAACCCTAACTTTAATGCTAAACCCTAAACCCTAAACCCTAAGTCCAAAAAAGAAGTAAGAAAACCCGAACCCTATCCCTAACACAACCCTAACCCTAACCCTATCCTTAACCCTTACCCTAAACCCTAAACCCTAAACCCAAAGCCCAAAATACGAAAACACTAACATTAAACACTAAACCATAGATATTACAGCTCAAATCCTTAACCCCAAACCCTAAAACCAAAAAAACAACCTAAACCCTAACCCTAACCCTAATTTTAACCCCAACCCTAACTCTACCATAAACCCTAAACCCCAAGCCCAAAATACCAAAACCAAAACATTAAACACTTAACCATTGATATTAAATCTCAAATCCTAAACCCTAAACGCAAAAACCTAAACAAAAAACAAAACCCTAACCCTAACCCTAAATCATAAACCGAAAACCCTAAGCCCAAAATACCAAAACCCAAACAATAAATACTAAACCATAGATTTTATACCTCAAATGCTAAACGCTAAACCATAAAATCTATAAAAAAAACTACACCCTAACCCTAACCCTAACCCTAACCCTAAACCCTAAACCCTAAACCCTAAACCCTAAGTCCAAAAAAATGTTCAAAAAAAAACACCAAGTCCAAAATACTAAAACCCAAACAATAAACACTTAACCATAGATACCTCAAAACCAAACCACAAACCCTAAATACTAAAAACAACCTAAACCCTAACCCTAACCCTAACTCTAACCCATACCATAACACTAACCTTAACTCTAACCCTAAGCCTAAATTATTAACTCGCAACCCCAAACACAAAATACTAAAACCCAAACATTAAACACTAAATTATAGATTTTTAACCAAAAATCCCAAACCTAAAAAAACCCTAAACTCTAACCCTAAACCCTATCCCTAACCCTAACCCTAAACCCTAAACCCTAAACACAAAGCGTAAAATACCAAAATCCTATCATTAAACACTAAACCAAAGATATTACTACTCAAATCCTAAAAAACAACCTAAACCCTAACATTATCCTTAAGCCAAACCCTACCATAAACCCTCAAATCCTAAACCACAAACCCTAAACCCTAAAAAAATCTAAACCCTAACCCATACCCTAACCGTAACCCTAAACCATTAACCCGAAATCCCAAGCCCAAAATATAAAAAAAAGAAACATTAAACACTAAACCATAAATTTTATACAAAAAATCCTAAACCCCAAAACATATAACCTAAAAAAATCCATAAACCCTAACCCAAACCCTATCCATAACATGAACCCTAACCCTAACCATATCTTTAACCCTAAACATAAACCCTAAACCCAAAGCCCAAAATACGAAAACTCTAACATTAAACATTGAACCATAAACATTACAACTCAAATTCTTAACCCCAAACCCTAAAACCTAAAAAAAAAACTAACCCCTAACCCTAACCCTAACATTAACCCTAACCCTAATCCTACCATAAACCCTAAACCCCAAGCCCAAAATACAAAAACCCAAACATGAAACACTAACCATTTATATTAAACTTTAAATCCTAAACGCTAAACCCAAAAACCTAAAAAAAAAAAAAACCTAACCCTAATCGTAACCCTAATCCTAACCTTATCCTTAACACTAACCCTAAACAATTAACCCAAAACCCCAAGCCAAAAATACCAAAGCCCAAACATTAAACACTAAATAATAGATTTTAAACCAAAAATCCTAAACCCTAAAACCTAAAAACATTAAAAAAACCTAAACCCTAACCCAATCCCTATCCCTATCCCTAACAGTAACCCTAACCCAATCCTTAACCCTAACCCTAAACCCTTAACCCAAAACACAAAGCCCAAAATACCAAAACCCTAACATTAAACACTAAAGCATAGATATTACAACTCATATCCTGAAGCCCAAACCCAAAAACCTAAAAAACAACCTAAATCCTAACCCTACCCCTTACATTAACCCTAACCCTAACCCTAACCCTAACCCTACCATAAACCCTAAACCCAAGCCCAAACTACCAAACCCCAAACATTAAAAACTAAATGATTGATATTAAACCACATTTCCTAAACATCAAACCCAAAAACCTAAAAAAAAAACACTAACCCTAACCCTAACCTTAACCTTAACCCTAACCCTAACCCTAACCCCAAACCATAAACCCAAGGGCAACTTTCACATATAGCAAATAAAAAATTCATATTAGTATGCTATAACAAAGTTTGCATAATTGTGTTCCATAGAAAATATATAACTGTATAATTCACTATACATATACAATTGTATAATTCCCTAGCCTAAATTGTATAATTCGCTGGCCTCGCTAAACATATACAATTGTATGATTCGCTGGCCTAAATTTTATAATTCGCTGGCCTATTTCGCTGCAATTGTATAATTCGCTGGGCTATTTCGCTGGAATTGTATAATGCACAATCGTATAGTTCGCTAGCCTATTTTGCTGCAATATATGTATAAAATCTGCTTTGCATACAATTGAATTGAAGTAAAATGTTTGTATATTGTATAATTATAAGTGTATAGGAAAAAGATATATGTTTTTCTCTCGCTTTATACAAAACAGAAATACAATTTATACACTTCTGTTGTATAAAACAAGAGAAAATTGTATTTCACTGCAATTGTATAATTCGCTGGCCTTTTTCGCTGCAATATTTTGTATAAAATTTGCATTTGTATACAATTGAATCAAAGTAAAATGTTTGTAAATTGTATAATTAAGCGTATAGCACGAAGATATATGTTTTTGCATGTGTATATACAATTTTTTCTCGCTTTATACAAAACAAAAACATAATTTATACACTTCTGTTGCATAAAGTGAGCGAGGCGAGCAGAGGGAGAGTGGAGAGCGAGAATAGGAGAGTGGCGAGCGAGAGTTTTGGGAGAGAGGCGACTGGCATACTTTGGCAAAGGTTTGCTATCGGGCACAATTAAATCAAACAGTAGCTACTCCATTTATTTTAGGTTATTAGTTTGTTATTATATACAATTATCACTAAACCCAAAACCCTATGCCCAAAATACCAAAACCCAACTATTAAATACTAAACCATATATTTTAAACCTCAAATGCTAAAGGTGAACCATAAAACCTAAAAAAAACCTACACTCTAACCGTAATCCTAACCCTAACCCTAACGCTAAACCCTAAACCCTAAACCCTAAATCCTAAGTCCAAAAAAGAAGTCCAAAAGAAACCCGAACCCTATCCCTAACACAAACCTAACCCTAACCCTATCCTTAAACATAACCCTAAGCCCTAAACCCTAAACCCAAAGCCCAAAATACGAAAACCCTAACATTAAACACTAAACCATAGATATTACAACTCAAAATCCTTAACCCAAAACCCAAAAACCATAAAAAAAAACTAAACCCTAACCCAAACACTAATTTTAACCCTCACCCTAACCCTACCATAAACCCTAAACCTGTAACGTTCCAGAAAATCACATGTCTAATGAAGATCCCATTATGTCCTTAAGAAGGCCTATTAGGGGTACATAGGCACCCCAATGCCCAATATTGAGAAATATTTGGCATAGTATAGAAAAATTTGCTAAGAGATATTAGCCAATTTTCTATATAAGAATATGAAATATACTTTTTGCGGTTGCCATACCCCAATCCAAGATTGACACTTAAGAAAGTACCTGCAATGAAGACCCTGAGCTAATAAAATATATTTCGTCCAACTCACAAAAGGTATGAGGCATCCAAGTGTCAAGCCTATATACCATGGCACATGATCAATTTAAATGATCATGTAGATTAAGCAGTGCCCAAGGACATGGCGAGGGACCTTGGGACAATAAGTAGACATGCCCAAATGAGCCATCAAGATAAATTAGTTAGGAAAGTGCAACAAACCCATGTGCAAGCACATGGGCATAACACGTGAAGGAGCCGGCCAAGGGGGACCACGAAACCACCCTAACCGAATTCGGTTAGGGCGGTTAGGCAAGACACGCACAGGCAGGTCCCTCCATGTGGGACCAGCCAGGCCTAACTAACTCTAAGTCCTAACCAACTATCCTAACTAGACAACCAACCTAGGACTAACCGAATTGGACCCCCTAGTGCACCCGACAACCTAGGACTTGGTCGGGTGGCACCTAACTAACTCAGGGACAACCTCGTACCTAACCTAGGTTGGTCCAAAGTTGTTAGTTGTGGTCCTAATGACTTAGGGGTATTTTAGTAATTCTCTTAAGTCCCTTAATTAATTAACTAAGTAGCAAAATTAATTAATTTAAAACCTTGGTCCAGCCGAGCACTTAGCCAACTTCGGATTTGTTTAAGTCAATGGTCCTCCTATGTCTAGTCAACTTAGGAGGGGTATTTTGGTAATTAACTAATTAATGTATTAATTAAGTTAATTAACCTAAAGTTGAATAATTCAACATCAGTCCAAAAATCTAGAAGCCACGTTCATTCACAAGAAACTCACGACTAAGGTAGTAAACAACAAACCGCAAGAACGTAGAACGCTAAAGTTTCTCTGAGGAGATTTCAAAGTACTTTTCAAGGATTTCGTGTAAAGTGATCGTTGTAGATTCGAATCTACATAAGGTATGGATTTCTCTCCTGGAATTGTTTCTCCAAGAGTACTTTCCATCATCGTAACTTATGAAATCTCGAAAACTAGGGTTGTTCCCAAAGTTCTCGTCGAACTTCCCTTTCCCTAGTATTCTTGTTACGTTTTCAATGTCGCATAGATTAGTATTGATCATGTTGTTGGTATGTGGTGCTGGTTGATCTTAATGTGTAGGGTTATTGATTGTTAAATGTCGAATGAACTATGAATTGAACTCGTTTGATGCGAAGTGTTTCTTACGTGAATTAAAGAACGATGTATTATTAAGATATGATCAAAAATGTTAAGTGTGATGTGTGATGTCTTAATGCATACTTACTGTGACTTTATGAAGATGTTATATTCATCAAATGCTAGTATGATGTTGTCCAAAATGCTTAAAAACGTTATGCCTAAAGTCATGAACTAAGATTGGCTTAAAAGATTTCTATGAAATCACATCTTGAATGAATTGACTATCTGGTGCCAATAAAATTAGCTAACACTATTTGGTCAAAACAAATGCATGCTAATGGCTAGGAGCTTATGTCAATGATTGAAAGATTGGCTAAAGGTTCATACCTAGGCAATTTAAATATGAACATACGTAAAAATTGGATTATGCCAATAAAAAAATGGTTTGCTAGTTTAACATCCAAAATGTTGAGGCCAATACTAATCATATGTCAATCTTGTGTAGTTAGAGTATCAAATGATATTATAAGCACTTCTAAAGTAACTCAATGAATCCATAACCAAGGGCATGACATTCATTGGGAAAACTCCCAACATGATCGACAAGAATGAACCATGAACATATGTAACTCATTGAAAGAAGTGCTCATCATCCATAAATGATGAAATGAAGCTACTACAGTAAAATAAAGAAGTAACGTGAGTTTATAACATAATTAAAGGGGTCTAAATTAAGTAAGTGACCTTAATGGGATGTTAAAGGAAGTGATACAAATCATACTTACACTTAAGTTACTATGATAAAAGAATACTCACGAATAAAGGTGTTAGAATGTGTGAGACAAGTCTCATTAACACCTAAGGATGATATGTAAGGACAATTCACATCTCATCAATGTAAAGTAAGGATGATATGTAAGGACAATTCATATTTCATCAATGTAAAGTAAGGATGATATGTAAGGACAATTCACATTTCATCAATGTAAAGTAAGGATGATATGTAAGGACAATTCACATTTCATCAATGTAAAGTAAGGATGACAAGTCATCAAAAGAGTAAATAAATCTCAATCTAGAAGTAAGCTTCCATAATGCTTGAGTCAACTCTACAAAAGTGAGCACAACACCAATAGACTAGTTATGAGCATGTGCTTGCATGTGTAAGTCTCATGAAGACAAGGCAACCACCAAGGTGGATAAGTAGTCTCATTAAGTCTCTAGTCCTTGAACTATGTCTAGCCAACTTAGGAACTAGCCTGTGGTTTCCACCTAAGCGAGCTAGGCATGTACGGTTTCACCTTGGCCGGTGATTCCACCCATTTTTGGTGTGGGACAATATACTGGATTTCATGTTTATCTCACATGATCTATGCCGGTTAATGATCACGATATGTTCTTGGTTCACTATAGCCGTGAGCCACTCCTTTTCGGTGTGGTGTGAACACTTGAGATGGATCCGCCTTAGCCGGGGATCACCCCTTTTTGGTGTGGGACAGAAACTGGATTCCATGAGTAGCTCACATGGTCTAAGATTCATTTTAACCGGTGAATCACCTCTTTTCAGTGTGGGGAAGACACTGGATTTCATGTTAGCTCACATGATCTTATTCCCTATGATGTCTCTATGAAAGTGAGAATAAATGATGATGATGGAACGTATGTTCAAAGTGTGCAATGAAGAAGAGCTTAAGAATGTCAACTGCCAATATCACACTCATGAAGTTTCAGCAAATAATGGGCAAAGCCAAATAAGATTGGCTTATAATGACTTCTTATATGATGCCAATAAAGGGAAGTAGAAACATAACGTTAACTAAATACCCTATAACTTCCCTAACATGAAAGTAATGAAATAAATGGCATGACCAATAGAGAATGACTTATGAAATGTAATGAATTCATAGTGTATAGAATGACTAATTATAAGGTAGGGAAATCATTCCTTGGATTACTTACATCGATTCATTGTGGGTATAAGACTACAATGAATCATTGAACTTGTAAGTAAAACATAGGACCAAAGGAATTATTGAACTACATAACAAGAAGAAGAAAAAGACTGAAAAATAAACTAAGTGTCAAAAAGGGAGCTCACGGGTTGGGGTTGAGCAAATTTTTAAATCTTCGCCCGAGTGGTTCTAAAATTATGTTGATGATACTAATGGCTTGTAATCATATAGAAAATTAGTTGTGTTCTTTGAGTGCATTAAAATACATCATATTCATACCACAATTCACAACTAACGAATTAGGAAAGTCTTATAACTAGACTTTCCAGAAATGGTATGTTGCTTAGGAAGAGCTTTCATTGATCATACATAGCTTTATGTGTATGTGTTGATACACCCATACTTAGTACAAGTGGTGTACTAACCCCTTACTATTTACTATTTTTATAGGTGCAGGTCAGAGGACAGATTGACGACACTTGCAGCTGTTTGGACTTCAGCGTTTCTCCAGACCATTTGGTAGGTCCTCTTGATTTTGAGGATGTTACACGCATTAGTCCAGCTTTACATATAGACATAGCTAGTGGATGTTGTCCCTAGCGTTTCTTTCACATTTTGTTTCAAAGCTTTGTAATAAGGCTGTGTTTGGCAAACTATTTATGATATTTTTATCTTTAGTTTCGAATTAATTCTTTATGGTATATAGTTGTTCTTTATGTTGAGCTTAGTATATATCGTTTAACATGTAATGACTATATGAAGTCTAAGTAAACTTCATACATATAAAAAGTTTTAAATTTTCCGCAAATTTAACTAGATGAATGTGATGAATGCAAAATGAGGCTTGTCTGCTATCTCTGAGAGGTCAACAAAGCCGGTGGTGATTCAAATTCAAGAATCCGGGTTGTTGCAAACTTGGTATCAGAGCATGAGGTTAAATTACCTAGGATCTAAATCTCAACACAACCATGTTACGTAGTTTCTAGCTTATAGTTGTGAAGCGCGCCACAATCATGACTTAGAGACTACGCGGTAATAGGAAATTCTCCCTTCTTCTACTCTTTATCGTGCCATGTAGAGTTATGAAATTTTATGTCATTTTGAGGATCTAACTCTTTATTGTGTATACGTGTAGAAAATGAACGCAAGGAGGAATGCCACGAGAAGAGTTGAGGAGGGAGCTGCGGAAAGGAATCAAGCTCCTCCTTAAGCCCCATCTGCTGGAGAACAAGTGCCTGTCAATCCAGATGGGTTGACGGATGGTGAAGTGAGGAATGCTTTACTGCAGATGGCACAGTACATCACGACTCAGGCTCAAGCCATCACGGCTCAAGCCGCGAGAGAGGGTGCTCCCAGAGAGAACCCGCATGCTAGTACCATGGCTAGCAGGCTGAGGGAGTTCACCAGGATGAATCCCCTAGTGTACTACGGGTCAAACGCCAGCGAGGATCCTCAGGAGTTTGTAGATGAGGTCCACAAGATTCTGTGTGCCATGGGAGTTAATGAGGAGGCAAAGGCTGATATGACTGCATATGAACTCAAGGATGTGGCACAGGTTTGGTACCGAATGTGGGCTGATGGCCGAGCTAGAGGAGATGTTCCTATTACTTGGGATGTTCTCAAGACTTCTTTTCTGGAGAGGTTCTTCCCAAGGGAGCAGAGAGAATCCAAGGTTGAAGAGTTCATCAACCTAAGACAAGGAGGTATGTCTGTCAAGGAGTATTCCTTGAAATTTGTGAAATTGTCAAAGTATGCTTCTTCTCTGGTGGCAAATAGTAGGGATGAGATGAGCAGATTCCTTACTGGCGTATCTGAGGATCTGGTGGAAGATTGTCGAGCAGCCATGTTGCATGACAATATGGATCTGGGCAGGTTGATAGTACATGCTCAACAAGTGGAGATCCGCCGCAAGAGGCGAATTCACGAAGGCAAGAAGCCTAAGGCCGCAGACCAGCCTAGTTCGAGCTCGGGTAGGGGCTCATTTGGAGTCCAAAACAGGCCTAAGTTCAAGAGTCACTCAGGTAACTCCGCTCCTTCAGGTAATTCAAGAGTTAGGGTGAATAAGTATGGCCCCAGAAAGGGCAATGATCGTAACGTCCAGCGAACCAACAGGCCTTGTGGTAAGTGTGGGCGTTCACATGGAGGTGAATGTTTGGTAGGTACTAAAACCTGTTTCGAGTGCGGCAAAAGTGGACACATGGTCCGAGACTGTCCTCAAGTGAATAATCAAGCCAAGGTAAATGCTCAGCCTCGGCTGAATGCAAATTCTGTAGCCGAACCTCCCAAGAGGAATAGGTTCTATACGCTGAAAGGTAGAGAAGAGCAAGAGAAGTCAGCTAATGTAGTCACGGGTATGTTACATGTCTTTAATTTCCTTGTGTATGCATTTTTAGATCCAGGATCCACTCTATCATTTGTCACTCCATTGATAGCTAGTAGATTTGATGTGCTTCCTGAAATCTTGCATGATCCAATTTTAGTAAGTACTCCCATAGGGGACGACATTAGAGCTGAGAAAATGTACAAAAATTGACCAATTCACGTCCTTGATATAGTCACTGACGCTTATCTAGTGGAGTTAGCCATGCTCGATTTTGACATAATCTTGGGTATGGATTGGCTTCACAAGTGTTATGCCAGAATAGACTGTCGAAACAGGGTAGTGAGGTTTCAGTTTCCAAATGAGTTAGAACTGGAATGGGAAGGGTGTGGTTCAAGTCCAGTCGGCAAAATTGTTTCAAACTTAGAGGCCAATAAAATGATAGCTAAGGGGTATTTATACCACTTAGTTAGAGTCAATGACTTAGATCAAGAAGTCCGTTCCACAGATTCTGTGTCAATAGTGAATGAGTTCCCAGATGTCTTTCAGGAGGATTTACCAGGAGTCCCTCCTGAACGTGAGATTGACTTTGGTGTTTATTTAGATCCCAACACCAAGCCAATTTCTATTCCCCCGTATAGGATGGCACCAGCTGAACTCAAAGAGTTGATGTTGCAGTTAAAAGATCTACTTGATAAGGGCTTCATCCAATCGAGCATATCCCCATGGGGTGCTCTAGTGTTGTTCGTAAACAAAAAGGATGGAACCCTTAGAATGTGCATCGATTATCGGCAACACAACAAAGTCACTATAAAGAATAAGTACCCTCTTCCCAGAATCGACGATCTATTTGACCAACTCCAAGGTTCAAGTTTCTTTTCCAAGATAGACCTTCGGTCAGGCTACCATCAGCTTAGAGTGAGGCGAGAAGACGTCCCTAAGACAGTTTTTCGTACTAGATATAGGCACTATGAGTTTCTGGCCATGTCATTCGGTCTCACTAACGCAACAGCCGCGTTTATGGACCTTATGAATAGGGTCTTCGGTGAGTACCTTGATTCCTTCGTCATAGTATTCATAGATGACATTCTCATATACTCTAAGTCTAAAGAAGAGCATGAGGTACACTTAAGAAAGACATTGCAAGAACTCAGAGAATATCAGTTGTATGCAAAGTTCAGCAAATGTGAATTTTGGTTGAGATCAGTGACCTTTCTTGGTCATGTTGTGACCGACCAAGGTGTTGAAGTTGATCCTAAGAAGGTTGAGGCGGTGAAGAATTGGCCGAGACCCCTTACTCCTACAGATATTTGGAGCTTTCTGGGTTTAGCCAATTATTATCACATGTTTGTGGAAGGGTTTTCCACTATTGTTGCACCATTGACCGCATTAACAAAGAAGAAGGCGAAGTTTGAGTGGTCCGAGAAATGTGAAAAGAGTTTTCAAGAACTCAAGGACCGACTCACTTCGGCCCCACTGTTGACATTGCTGAGAAGTGGTGAGGGGTACGTGGTATATTGTGATGCTTCTTGAGTAGGTTTGGGATGTGTTCTCATGCAGAATGGTAAGGTGATTGCATACGCATAAAGAAAATTGAAAATCCACAAAAAGATCTACCCTAATCAGGATCTTGAACTAGGCGAAGTTGTCTTTGCGTTGAAGATGTGGAGGCATTATTTATATGGTGTACATGTTGATGTGTATAATGACCATAAGAGTCTTCAGTATGTATTCACGCAGAGGGAGTTGAATCTTCATCAGAGGAGATGGCTAGAACTTCTCAAAGATTATGATATGAGTGTGCACTATCACCCAGGTAAGGACAATATGGTGGCCGATGCATTGAGCAGACTGAGCATGGGCAGCGTTTCACATATTGATGATGAGAAGAAGGAGTTGGTTAAAGAGGTGCACCAATTCGCAATATTGGGTGTGCGGCTGACAGATGCACCAAGTGGGGGCGTTTCGGTTCACTCAAGTTCCGAATCCTCATTTGTTGTAGATGTTAAAGCCAATCAACACCTTGACCCAATACTCATGGAGTTTAAAGACTCGGTATTGAGTAAGTTGAATGAGTCATTCTCGTTAGGTGGAGATGGCGTACTCAGATATCAGAACAGATTATGTGTCCCCAATGTGAATGATTTGAGGTCAAGTATTTTGGCAGAAGCTCATGGTTACCGATATTCCATCCATCCTGGTGCCACCAAAATGTACCAAGACCTTAAAGATGTCTATTGGTGGGAAGGCATGAAAAGAAATATCTCTATGTTCGTGGAGGAGTGTCCAAACTGCCACTAGGTTAAGGCCGAACACCTTAAGCCTGGAGGTCTCACTCAGACGATTGAGATCCCAACGTGGAAATGGAAGGCTATCAATATGGATTTTGTGGTTGGTCTGCCAAAGACTAGGAAACAACATGATTCCATTTGGGTTATTATTGACAGAATGACCAAGTCTGCTCACTTCATACGTGTGAAGTCTACCTTCAAGGCCGAAGACTATGCCAAGCTTTAAATAGATGAGATAGTGAGATGGCATGAGATTACTCTATCTATTATTTCAGACAGAGGGGCTCAATTCACTTATCATTTTTGGAAATCTTTCCAGAAAAGTTTGGGTACACAGATGAAGATTAGTACTGCTTTCCATCCGCATACAGATGGGCAAGCAGAGCGTACCATCCAGACCCTTAAAGATATGTTGAGAGCATGTGTTATTGACTTCAAGGGGAGTTGGGATGATCACTTGCCACTGATAGAGTTCTCTTACAATAATAGCTACCATTCCAGTATTGGAATGGCACCTTTCGAAGGATTATATGGCCGAAGATTTAGATCTCCAATTGGCTGGTTCGAAGTAGGAGAATCGGCCATCCTTGGTCCCGAGATCGTGCATGAGGCAGTGGAGAAGGTGAAGATGATTAGGGATAGATTGGCTACTGCTTACAGTCCTCAGAAATCCTATGCAGATAACCGAAAGAGATCTCTTGAGTTTGAGGTGGGTGATCAAGTCTACCTGAAGATATCACCCATAAAAGGGGTGATGAGGTTCGGTAAGAAAGGCAAGTTGATTCCGAGGTATATAAGTCCTTATGAGATCTTACAGCGAGTGGGAAACGTTGCATACGAGCTGAAATTACCTAAAGACATGGCTTCTGTTCATCCAGTGTTTCACGTTTCAATGCTTAAGAAATGTCTAGGTGATCCAGCATCCATCCTGCATGTTGAGGGGGTAGGCATTGATGAGAACCTTTCTTATGAAGAGGTTCCAGTAAAAATTTTAGATCGCCAAGTGAAGAGGCTGAGGACCAAGGAGGTTGCCACCGTGAAGGTCCAATGGCGGAACCATCTTGTTGAGGGAGCAACGTGGGAGGCTGAGGCCGATATGAGATCCCGCTAACCTCATTTGTTCAGTTCTTAAGGTTAGATATTCTCTTCTTAAGTCTAGTTTATGTTAAGAAAACTCTAAGTATAAGTGCTTTAGTCGATTAGGTGTGATAGGCCACTAATCGTATTTCCTATAATAGCACTATGTGGATTAAAATTAAGTCATGTTTGCATTTCATGTTGCTGTTTTTGTGTAGCATAGACATGATTTTTGTATTGCATGAGTTGTGATGTGAATTAAGCTAAGTGTGATTGAGAAGGAAATTCCTCAATCTCAAATATAAAGCTTCAGATAAGCTTGAATGTTATGCATCATCCAAATAAGTGTGAATCAGATATTCACAAAAGAGAAAAGTTTAAGCATGATAAAGTAACTTTCGAAAATCACCCTCTTTGTTTAAATGATGTGTAAGTGTCATTCTGGGACGAAAGTTCCTAAGGGGGGGATAATGTAACGTTCCAGAAAATCACATGTCTAATGAAGATCCCAGTATGTCCTTAAGAAAGCCTATTAGGGGTACATAGGATCCCCAATGCCCAATATTGAGAAATATTGAGCATAGTATAGAAAAATTGGCTAAGAGATATTAGCCAATTTTCTATATACGATTATGAAATATACTTTTTGGGGTTGCCATACCCCAATTCAAGATTGACGTTTAAGAAATGTACCTGCAATGAATACCCTAAGCTAATAAAATATATTTTGTCCAACTAACAAAAGGTATGAGGCATCCAAGTGTCAAGCCTAGATACCATGGCACATGATCAATTAAAATGATCATGTAAATTAAACAGAGCCCAAGGACATGGTGAGGGTCCTTGGGACAATAAGTAGACATTCCCAAATGATCCATAAAGATAAATTAGTTAGGAAAGTGCAACAAACCCATGTGCAAGCACATGGGCATCACACGTGAAGGAGCCGTCCAAGGGGGACCACGGAACCACCCTAACCGAATTCGGTTAGGGCGATTAGGCAAGACATGCACGGACGGGTCCATCCATGTGGGACCAGCCAGCCTAACTAACTCTAAGTCCTAACCAACTATCCTAACTAGACAACCAACCTAGGACTATCCGAATTGGACCCCCTAATGCACCCGACAACCTAGGACTTGGTCGGGTGGCACCTAACTAACTTAGGGACAACCTAGTACCTAACCTAGGATGGTCCAAAGTTGTTAGTTGTGGTCCTAGTGACATAGGGGTATTTTAGTATTTCCCTTAAGTCCCTTAAATAATTAACTAAGCATCCAAATTAATTAATTTAAAACCTTGGTCCAGCCGAGACACTTAGCCAACTTTGGATTTGGCTAAGTCAATGGTCCTCCTATGTCTAGTCAACTTAGGAGGGGTATTTTAGTAATTAACTAATTAATTTATTAATTAAGTTAATTAACCTAAGGTTGAATAATTCAACATCAGTTCCAAGAACCTAGAAACCACGTTCATTCACAAGAAACTCACGACTAAGGCAGTAAACAACAAATCGCAAGAACGTAGAGTGCTAAAGTCTCTCTTAGGCAATTTCAAAATACTTTTCAAGGATTTCGTGTAGAGTGATCGTAGTAGATTCGAATCTACATAAGGTATGGGTTTCTCTCCTAGAATTCTTTCTCCAATAGTACTTTCCATCGTCGTAATTCATGACATCTCAAAAACTAGGGTTGTTCCCAAAGTTCTCGTAGAACTTCCTTTTCCCTAGTATCCTTCTTACGTTTTCAATGTCGCATAGATTAGTCTTGATTATATATTTGGTATGTGGTTCTGGATGATCTTACTGTGTAGGGTTCTTGATTGTTAAATGTCGAATGAACTATGAATTGAACTCGTTTGATGCTAGGGTTTCTTACGTGAATTAAAAAATGATGTATTACTAAGATATGATCGAAAACGTTAAGTGTGACGTGTGACGTCTTAATGCATACATACTGTGACTTTATGAAGATGTTATATTCATCAAATGTTAATATGATGCTGTCCAAAATGCTTAAAAACGTTATGACTAAAGTCATGAACTAAGATTTGGTACCAATAAAATTGGCTAACACTATTTGGTCAAAACGAATGCATGCTAATGCTATGAGCTTATGTAAATGATTGAAGATTGGCTAAAGGTTCATACCTAGGCAATTTAAATATGAACATACGTAAAAATTGGCTTATGCCAATAAAAAAATAGTTTGCTAGTTTAACATCCCAAATGTTGAGGCCAATACTAATCATATGCCAATCTTGTGTAGTTAGAGTATCAAATGATATTATAAGCACTTCTAAAGTAACTCAATGAATCGATAACCAAGGGCATGACATTCATTGTGACAACTCCCAACATGCTTTACAAGAATGAACCATGAACATATGTAACTCATTGAAAGAAGTGCTCATTGTCCATAAACGATGAAATGAAGCTACTACACTAAAGTAAAGAAGTAACGTGAGTTTATAACATAATTAAAGGGGTCTAAATTAAGTAAGTGACCAGAATGGGGTGTTAAAGGAAGTGAGACAAGTCTTACTTACACCTAAGTTACTATGTTAAAAGAATACTCACGAATGAAGGTGTTAGAATGTGTGAGACTAGTCTCATTAACACCTAAGGATGATATGTAAGGACAATTCACATTCATAAATGTAAAGTAAGGATGATATTTAAGGACAATTCACATTCATCAATGTAAAGTAAGGATTATATGTAAGTACAATTCACATTTCATCAATGTAAAGTAAGGATGATATGTAAGGAATATTCACATTTCATCAATGTAAAGTAAAGATGATATGTAAGGACAATTCACATTTTATCAATGTAAAGTAAGGATGACAAGTCATCAAAAGAGTAAATAAATCTCAATCTAGAAGTAAGCTTCCATAATGCTTGAGTCAACTCTACAAGATAAAGAAGATAATTAAAGTGAGCACAACACCGATAGAATAATTATGAGCATGTGCTTGCATGTGTAAGTCTCATGAAGACGAGGCAACCACCGAGGTGGATAAGTTGTCTCATTAAGTCTCTAGTCTTCGAACTATGTCTAGCCAACATAGGAACTAGCTAGTGGTTTCCACCTAAGCGAGCTAGGCATGTACGGTTTCACCTTGGCCGGTGATTCCACCCCTTTTCCGTGTGGGACAGACACTGGATTTCATGTTTATCTCACATGATCTATGTTGGTTAATGCTCACGATATGTTCTTGGTTCACTATAGCTGTGATCCACTATTTGTCGGTGTGGAGTGAACACTTGATATGGATCCGCCTTAGCCGTGGATCACCCCTTTTCGGTGTGGGACAGACATTGGATTCCATGAATAGCTCACATGGTCTAAGATTCATTTTAACCGGTGAATCACCTCTTTTCAGTGTTGGGAAGACACTAGATTTCAAGTTAGCTCGCATGATGTTATTCCCTATGATGTCTCTATGAAAGTGAGAATGTATGATGATGGTGGAACGTATGTTCAAAGTGAGCAATGAAAAAGAGCTTAAGAATGTCAATTGCCAATATCACACTTATGAAGTTTCAGCAAATAATGGGCAAAGCCAAATAAGATTGGCTTGTAATGACTTCTTATATGATGCCAATAAAGGGAAGTAGAAACATAACGTTAACTAAATACCCTATAACTTCCCTAACATGAAAGTAATGAACAAAATGGCATGACCAATAGAGAATGACTTATGAAATGTAATGAATTCATAGTGTAAAGAATGACTCATTATAAGGTAGGAAAATCATTCCTTTGTCCTTGGATTACTTACATCGATTCATTGTGGGTATGGAACTACAATGAATCATTGAACTTGTAAGTAAAACATAGGATTAAAGGAATTATTGAACTACATAACAAGAAGAAGAAAAAGACTGAAAAATAAACTAAGTGTCAAAAAGGGAGCTCTCGGGTTGGGGTTGAGCAAATTTTTAAATCTTCGCCCGAGTGGTTCAAAAATTATGTTGATGATCTTAAAGGCTTGTAATCATATAGAAAATGAGCTGTGTGCTTTGAATGCATTAAAATGCATCATATTCATACCACAATTCACAACTAACTAATTAAGAAGGTCTAATGACGAAACTTTCCAGAAATGGCATGTTGCTTAGGAAGAGCATTCATTGATCATGCATAGCTTTATGTGTATGTGTGCATACACCCATACTTAGTACAAGTGGTGTACTAACCCCCCACTATTTACTATTTTTATAGGTGCAGGTAAGAGGACAGATTGACGACACTTGCAGCGGTTTGGACTTCAAGGTTTCTCCAGATCATTTGGTAGGTCCTCTTGATTTCGAGAATGCTACACGCATTAGTCAAACTTTAGATATAGACATAGCTGGTGGATGTTGTCCCTAGCGTTTCTTTCACATTTCGTTTCAAAGCTTTGTAATAAGGCCGTATTTGGCAAACTATTTATGATATTTTATCTTCAGTTTCGAATTGATTCTTTATGGTAGATGGTTGTTCTTTATTTTGACCTTAGTATATATCGTTTAACATGTAATGACTATATGAAGTCTAAGTAAACTTCATACATATAAAAAGTTTTAAATTTTCCACAAATTTAACTAGATGAATGTGATGAATGCAAGATGAGGCTTGTCTGCGACCTCTGAGAGGTCAACGACGCCGATGGTTATTCGAGTTCAAGAATCCAGGTCGTTACAAACCCCAAGCCCAAAATACCAAAACCCAAACATTAAACACTAAACCATTGATATTAAATCTCAAATCCTAAACCCTAAACCAAAAAACCTAAAAAAAAAAAAAAAACCTAACCCGAACTCTAATCCCTAACCCTAACCCTACCATACACCCTAAACCCCAAGCCAAAAATATCAAAACCCAAACATTAAACACTAAACCCTAACCCTAACCCAAAAGCATTAACCCAAAACCCAAAGCCCAAAATACCAAAACCCAAATATTAAACACTAAACCATAGATTTTATACCAAAAATCCTAAATCCCAAAACCTTAAACCTAAAAAAATCCCTAAACCATAACCATAACCCTATCCCTAACATGAACCCTATCCCTAACTATATTCTGAACCCTAACCTTAAACTCTAAACCCTAAACCCAAAGCCCAAAATACGAAAACCCAAACATTAAATACTAAACCATAGATTTTAAACCTCAAATGCTAAATGCTAAACCATAAAATCTAAAAAAAAAATTACACCCTAACCCTAACCCTACCCTAAACCCTAAACCCTAAGTCCAAAAAAAAAGTTAAAAAAAACACAAAGTCCAAAATACTGAAGCCCAAACATTAAACACTTAACCATAGATTTTAAACCTCAAAACAAAAACCACAAACCCTAAAACCTAAAAACAACCAAAACCCTAACTGTAACCCAAACCCTAACCCAAACCATAACACTAACCTTAACTCTAACCGTAACCCTAAACTATTAACCCAAATCCTCAAACCCAAAATACCAAAACCCAAACATTAAACACTAAATTATAGATTTTAACCCAAAAATCCTAAACCTAAAAAAAAACCTAAACTCTAACCCTAACCCTATCCCTAACATGAACCCTAACCCTAAACCTAAACCCTAAACCCTAAGCCCAAAGCCTAAAATACCAAAATCCTAACATTAAACACTTAACCAAAGATATTACAACTAAAATCCGTGACCCCAAACCCTGAAACCTAAAAAACAACCTAAACCCTAACATTATCCTTAACCCAAACCCTACCATAAATCCTCAAATCCTAAACCACAAACCCTAAACCCTAAAAAAATCTAAACCATAACTCTAACCCTAACCCTAACCCATACACTAATCGAAACCCTAAACCATTAACCCTAAACCCCAAGCCCAAAATACCAAAAATGAAACATTAAACACTAAACCATAAATTTTATACCAAAAATCCTAAACCCAAAAACCTAAAACATAAAAAAAATCCCGAAACCCTAACCCTAACCTTATCCAAAACATGAACCCTAACCCTAACCATATCCTTAACCTTAAACCCAAAGCCCAAAATACAAAAACCATAACATTAAACATTGAACCATAAACATTAAAACTCAAATCCTTAACCCCAAACCCTAAAACCTAAAAAACAACCTAACCTCTAAACCTAACCCTAACATTAACCCTAACCCTAACCCTATCATAAACCCTAAAACACAAGCCCAAAATAAAAAATCCAAACATTAAACACTAAACCATTTATATTAAACTTCAAATCCTAAACGATAAACCCAAAAACCTAAAAAGACCAAAAATCCTAACCCTAACCCTAACCCTAACCCTAACCCTAACCTTATCCTTAACACCCTAAATAATTAACCGAAAACCCCAAGCCCAAAATACCAAAACCCAAACATTAAACACTAAACAATAGACTTTAAACCAAAAATCCTAAAATCTAAAACCTAAAAACATAAAAAAACTAAACCCTAACCCTATCCCTATCCCTAACAGGAACCCTAACCCTATCTTAGCCCTAACCCTAAACCCTAAACCCAAAACCCAAAGCCTAAAATACCAAAACCCTAACATTAAACACTAAACCATAGATATTACAACTCAAATCCTGAAGCCCAAACCCTAAAACCGAAAAAACAACCTAAATCCTAACCCTAACCCTTACATTAAACCTAACCCTAACCCTACCATAAACCATAAACCCCAAGCCCAAACTACCAAAACTCAAACATTAAAAACTAAACCATTGATATTAATCTTCATTTCCTAAACATCAAACCCAAAAACCTAAAAAAAAAAAAAAACCTAACCCTAACCCTAACCTTAACCTTAACCCTAACTCTAACCCTAACCCCAAACCATAAACCCAAAACCCTAAGCCCAAACTACCAATACCCAAATATTAAATACTAAACCAAAGATTTTAAACCTCAAATGCTAAACGTTGAACCATAAAACCTAAATAAAACCTACACTCTAACCCTAATCCTAACCCTAATCCTAACGCTAAACACTAAACCCTAAACCCTAAATCCTAAGTCCAAAAAAGAAGTCCAAAAGAAACCTGAACCCTATCCCTAACACAACCCTAAACCCTATCCTTAACCTAACCCTAAGCCCTAAACCCTAAACCCAAAGCCCAAAATACGAAAAACCCAACATTAAACACTAAACCATAGATATTACAACTCAAATTCTTAACCCCAAACCCAAAAACCAGAAAAAAAACTAAACCCTAACCCTAACGCTAATTTTAACCCTCACCCTAACTCTACCATAAACCCTAAACCACAAGCCCAAAATAACAAAACCCAAACATTAAACACTAAACCATTGATATTAAATCACAAATCCTAAACCCTACACCCAAAAACCTAAAAAAAAAAAAAACCTAACCCAAATCCTTATCCCTAACCCTAACCCTACCATACACCCTAAACCCCAAGCCGAAAATACCAAAACTCAAACATTAAACACTAAACCATTGATATTAAACCTCAAATCATAAACCCTAAACCCAAAAACCCAAAAAAAAACTAACCCTAACCCTAATTCTAACCATAACCCTAACCCTAACCCTAAACCTTAAACCCAAAACCCTTAGCCCAAAATAACAAAACCAAACAATAAATACTAAAACAATAGATTTTAAGCCTCAAATGCTAAACAGTGAATCATAAAATCTAAAAAAACCTACACACTATCCATAACCCTAACCCTAAACCCTAAACCCTAACTCCTAAACCCTTAAACTCTAAGTCCAAAACAAAAGTCCATAAAAAAACCGTAAGTACAAAATACGAAAACCAAAGATTTTAAACCTCAAATCCTAAACCACAAACCCTAAACCCTAAAAAATCTAAACCCTAACCCTAACCCTAACCCATACCCTAAACGATTAACCCAAAATCTCAAGCACAAAATACAAAAACCGAAACATTAAACACTAAACCATAGATTTTATACCAAAAACCCTAAACCCCAAAACCTAGAACCTAAAAAATCCCTAAACCATAACCATAACCCAATCCCTAATATGAACCCTAACCCTAACCATATCCTTAACCCTAACCCTAAATCCTAAACCCTAAATACAAAGCACAAAATACGAATACCGTAACATTAAACACTGAACCATAGATCTTAAAACTCAAATCCTTAACCCCAAACCCTAAAACCTAAAAAACAAACTAACCCCTAACCTTAACCTTAACATTAACCCTAACCTAACCCTATCCTAAACCTTAAACCCTAAATCCAAAATACAAAAACCCAAACATTTAACACTAAACCATTTATATTAAACCTCAAATCCTAAGTGCTAAATCCAAAAACCTAAAAAAAGAAAACCGAACCCTAATACTAACCCTAACCTTAACCTTAACACTAACAATAAATAATTAACTCAAAACCCCAAGCCCAAAATATCAAAACTCAAACATTATACACTAAACAATAGATTTGAAACTAAAAATCCTAAACCCAAAACCTAAAAAAATAAAAAAATAAAAAATAAATAAACCATAACCATATCACTATCCCTAACAGGAACCCTAACCTTATCCTTAACTAACTCTAAATCGTAAATCCTAAACCCAAAGCCCAAAATACCAAACCCTAACATTAAAGACTAAACCATAGATATTACAACTCAAATTGTCAACCCCAACCCCTAAAACCTAAAAAACAACCTAAATACTAACCCTACCCCTTACATTAACCCTAACCCTAACCCTACCATAAACCGTAAACCCCAAGCCCAAACTACCAAAACCCAAACATTAAACACTAAGCCATTGATATTAAACCTCAATACCTAAACCCTACACCCAAAAACCTAAAAATAACTAAACCCTAACCCTAACCCTAACCCTAACCTTAACCCTAACCCTATCCCTAACCCTAAACCATAAATCCAATACCCTAAGCCCAAAATGCCAAAACCAAAATATTAAACACTAAACCATAGATTTTAAACCTTAAATGCTAAACGTTAAACCATAAAACCTAAAAACAACTTACACCCTAACCCTAATCCTAACCCTAACCCTAACTCTAAACCCTAAACCCTAAACCATAAACCCCAAGTCCAAAAAATAGTCCAAAAAAAAAAAACTAACCCTATCCCTAAAACAACCCTATCCCTAACCCTATCCTTAATCCTAACCCTAAACCCTAAGCCCAAAATACAAACACCCTAACATTAAACACTAAACCATAGATATTACAACTCAAATCCTAAACCCCAAACCCTAAAACCAAAAAAAAAAAAATAAACCCTAACCCTAACCCTAACATAACCCTAACCCTAACCCGAACCTTAACCTTAACACTAACCCTAAGCAATTAACCCAAAACCCTAAGCCCAAAATACCAAAAACCAAACATTAAACACTAAACAATAGATTTTAAACAAAAAACCCTAAACCCCAAAACTTAAAAACATAAAAAAAAAAAAAATAAACCCTATCCCTATCCCTATCCCTAACAGGAACCCTAACCTTATCCTTAGCCCTAGCCCTAAATCCTAAACCGTAAACCCTACGCACAGAGCTCAAAATACCAAAACCCTAACATTAAACACTATACCATAGATATTACAACTCAAATCCTCAACCCCAAACCCTAAGACCTAAAAAACAAGCTAAATCCTAACCCTACCCCTTACATTAACCCTACCATAATGTCACACCCGAACTTCATACCCCAGATGAGACAGGCGTCATTAACATTTCAGAGGTCGTTGACAAGCCTCTTCTTAGCATTTCATCATAACATGCGATAATAAAATTGCAGAAAATTTAAAAACTCTTAAATACTAATTGAATTATACTTAGACTTCATACTTAATATTCATACGGTGTTCTAAAACTTGTCTCACATATATAAAACCATCTAAGAGTGCAAAGCCAATAATAATCCATATTCCATATAGGCCTTAGTACAAAGGAATCCAAAGAACATAGCGGAATAACGTATTCTAAAAACTACTAAATCTTCATAAGGCTGGAAATTGAACGTCCCGAACTGGAGGACATACCATGACTTGGAGAAAGAGTTCCACGCTTCTTCAAATTGACCTGCTTAACTTCAAAGGCCAGAACCTACAGTTGTAGTAAAATAAAGTAATGGGGTTAGTATGCCACATGTACTAAGTATGTGTATATGTATATAACACATAACACATAGGGACATGCATGAAAAAGTATCATTTATTATCTCATTCTAAAAACATGCCAAGTTATATGAAAATCTTCAATGCACATACCATATAACATATACAAGCCACATATTTCATCACTTAAAGCATAATCATAATCAAAGACATCTTCTCATGGCATCATGTTAACATTTCATATTCAATAGATCATATAAAGATAACATACAAAACACTTACCAATGATCCCATATCCAACCTACAAGTGCAATTGTCATGTGAAGCCCCATAACCCCACATAACCGAGTAGATAAGATAGAAGACCATAAGTAAAACTTGCTTCATATAACTTAAGCATAGTTAGTTATCGTTCACATAACAATATAGATAAATAACATATTCAATCACAATAGCCAACATTCATATAAAGTAACATCATATATCATAAATATATATCTTTCATATCATCATATTACTTATGAACAATCTCCTAGGACTTCCCTTAGAGTCAACTTGTGCAATGTCTAGGTAGTGTCTCATACCACCGCCTAAACTAAGACAACTCCTCAAGTCACCCTAGTCAACGTTCGTTTTCTTGTCTTTCATTTTACATGAGGGAACATAGGCATTAACCTACATAGACCATGTGAGCTACACATGGAATCCGGTGTCTTCCCCACACCAAAAAGAGGTGGTCCTACGGGCAAAAGCAGAACCGAACATGACGTAGCTTTCTATGTGGATCTACTAGCTAGTATCCTATGGTGGCAACATAGTTCGAGAACTAGGAGATTTATTAGAGACCCATAGTTCCACATTACATGGCCGCCTCAATCTCATGAGAATCTTTGTGAACCTACCTTCCCTCTGGGGAAGAGATACTTTCAATATCTAGTTCATCTGTGCTTAGCTTAAGTCCCTTTTTTGAAATCACCTTTAATTTGTCTTTTATACAAAAACTTATCATAGGTCATAGGAGATCATCTCCCTGTATAACATGATCATGAGCTCTTTTAGATTAGATGAGAATTGCCTTTCATCGTAACATGTCTTTTCTTATGTGAGATTAACATAACATAGTAACTTTGTGAAAACCTTACAAGGGATAACATAAACTTGCATATTCGTATTCTTATCATAATCTCAAAATTTACATGTTCATAGACAGCATATTCACATAGCAATATCATACATACTTTCATAACATAGCATCATGACTTATAAACAAGTTCATTTGGAGTGTTTACTTATTGTCCCAAGGATCCTCACTATGTCCTTGGGCACTGCTTAATCTACATGATCATTTTAAATGGTCATATGCTATGGTACCTAGGCTTGACACTTGGATGCCTAGTAACTAATGTGTATACGTGATGAATCTGATTATTTTTAGCTTGGAGTCTTCATTGCAGGTACAATTACTAAATAAGCTTGGATTGGAGCATTAGAACATCAAAGTATATTTCATGTATATGAGTTATTTGTGAATACATACAAAAATTGGCTAACACCCTTAAGCCAATATTCTTCAATATGCCCAATATTACTAAATATTGGACAATGGGATGCCTATGTACCTCATTACATATTCTTAAAACCTAATAGGCTCTTCACTAGACAGGTACATTTTCTAGAAACATCATTTTAAGCATTATTAAATAAATTAAGCTCTAGGTTAAGTCATGGAATTTCCGGAGTGTTACAGTATCCCCCCCCTTAGGAGCATTCGTACCCGAATGACACTAAAATCTTTTGGATGGTAGGAAAAGACTCAATGCTAGAAACACAACATCACATAACATATCATTACACTTAGCACTCAATTCATGATGCACAACACATAAAATCTACATATTCATAACACATAGTGAGAAATTTCCTTCTCAACCTTATCATTAGCTCAAGATGCATCAAAGAGTTATCATGCTATCAATCTTCTTGAGATAAAAACAAAACAACAAAATCTCAAGAAAATATATGCATACAAGTTCCACATAAGTGCAAGAATAGAGTATGAAAACATCTTCTTAAGACTCTAGTTGGTACTCTATTTAGTAAACAAGTTAATTTCTTTCTTTATTCTTGTTAAATTGAGCATGCAGTCTTTATAATCCAATCTCTATTGGCTATGCCCATTCTTTGATTATTATTACTAGTCAAGTCAATTAACTTCTTGTATATCCTATAGTAACCACATCATTTTAAGCAAGCCAACTTTTAACCATTGATTAGCCTAAACATTAACAGAGAAAACTTATAACATACCTGTCCCAACGTCGGGACAGCTTTCTTGTTCACCCCTAGCCTTGACTGCATAGAAACGGTTCCTTTTTGGACCTTTCTGGATTAGGAATGCTTGGTTGAGCTTGACTATTACCCTTAACTTGGCCTCTAATATTAGGACAGTCTCTCACAATATGGCCAACTTTGCCACAAGCATAGCAACTATTAGTTCCAACAAGACATTCGCCCCCATGCTTTTTACCACATTTACATCAAGTTGGTCTTTCTCTTGGGGGATCAACATTTCTCCCCTCTTGAGGTTCGGGTTTAGAACCTCTATCATTGCGATTCCTGGAGAAATTTGAAGGAACTTGGTTTGAAAAGTTCTTCTTAAACTTAGGCTTGTCTTGAACATCAAGCCTACTTTTAGAAGAATCACGCTCAAAAGAATTTGCCTTCTTAGTTTCCCTATTCCTCTTCCTTAGGCGACTTTCCTCAACTTGTTGAGAATGAACCATTAACCTAGAAAGATCCATATTGTCCTGAAGCATGGTTGCACGACATTCTTCTTCAAGCTCTTTCGGATTAGATGCTAAAAGATACATAGTGTCAAAGCTCTAAAGGCACGATATAAGAGTATCAAGAAAAGAGAAGTTTCCTAATCATCACATAGACTCTCGTCCATGATTGTGGCATGCTTCACAACCATGAACAAGATGCTAGGTAACGTGGTTTAGTGAGACATTGACCATAAGGATATTTAACCTCATGCTTTAATACTAAGTTTAAGATTCAATATTTAATCTCATGCTCTGATTACCAAATTTTGGCTTTACCTGTCTCTGATACCAAGTTTATCACACCCAAACTTCATACCCCGGATGAGACTGGTGTTGTTAACCTCTCAGAGGTCGCAGACAAGCCTCTTCTTAGCATTCGTCATAACATGCGATAGTAAAATTGCGAAAATTTAAAAACTTTTAATATACTAATTGAAGTATACTTAGACTTCATACTTAATATTCATACGGTGTTCTAAAACTTGTCTCACATATATAAAAACATCTAAGAGTGCAAAGCCAATAATAATCAATATGCCATATAGGCCTTAGTACAAAGGAATCCAAAGAACATAGCGGAATAATGTATTCTAAAAAATACTAAATTTTCATAAGGCTGGAAATTAAAATGGTAACGTCCCGAACTTGAGGATCTACCATGACTTGGAGAAAGAGTTCCAAGCTTCTTCAAATCCACCTACTTAACTTCAATGGCCGGAACCTTCTGTTGTATTAAAATAAAGTAATGGGGTTAGTACGCCACATGTACTAAGTATGTGTATATGCACATAACACATAGGGACATGCAAGAAAAAGTATCTTTTATTATCTCATTCTAAAAACATGCCAAGTCATATGAAAATCTTCAATGCACATACCATATAACATATACAAGCCAAATATTTCATCACTTAAAGCATGATCATAATCAAAGACATCTTCTCGTGGGATCATGTTAACATTTCATATTCAATAGATCATATAAAGATAACATACAAAACACTTACCAGTGATACCATCTCCAACCTACAAGTGCAATTGTCATGTGAAGCCCCATAACCCCACATAACCGAGTAGATAAGATAGAAGACCATAAGTAAAACTTCCTTCATATAACTTTAACATAGTTAGTTATCGTTCACATAATAATATAGACAAATAACATATTAAATCACAATAGCCAACATTCATATAAAAGTAACATCATATATCATAAACATATATCTTTCATATAATCATATTACTTACGAACAATCTCCTAGGACTTCCCTTAGACTCAACTTGTGCAATGTCTAGGTAGCGTCCCATACCACCACCTAAACTAAGCCAACTCCTCAAGTCACCCTAATCGACATTTGTTTTCTTGTCTTTCATTTTACACGAGGGAACATAGTCATTAACCGACATAGACCATGTGAGCTAAACATGGAATCCGGTGTCTTCCCCACACCAAAAAGAGGTGGTCCTACCGTCCAAAGTAGAACCGAACATGATGTTGCTTTCTAGGTGTATCCACTATCTAGTATCCTATGGTGGCAACATAGTTCGAGAACTAGTAGATGTATTAGAGACCCATAGTTCCACATTACATGGCAGCCTCAATCTCAAATGAATCTTTGTGAACCTACCTTCCCGCTGGGAAGGGACACTTCCCATATCTAGTTCATCGGTGCTTAGCTTAAGTCCCTTTTTTTGAAATCACCTTCAATTGTCTTTTATTAAAAAACTTATCATAGGTCATAGGATATTATCTCCCTGTATAACATGATCATGAGCTCTTTTAGATTAGATGAGAATTGTCCTTTCATCGTAACCTATCTTTTCTTATGTGAGATTAACATAACATAGTCACCTTGGGAAAACCTTACAAGGGATAACATAAACTTGCATATTCGTATTCTTATCATAATCTCATAATTTACATGTTCATAGACATCATATTCACATAGCAACATCATACATACTTTCATAACATAGCATCATGACTTATAAACTAGCATAAACATCTTAGAGTAATCACAATATAAGAAGACTTACATCTTGCTTCCAAGAATCGTATTCATCATGAAATATTCATATTCAGTCATAGTAAAAACTCAATGACATAATCAAGAACAACTCATAAAATCATGCACAAGATCAATGCAAAGCATAGGAGAAGGGAAACGGGTCATAAAAGGGTTCATTCAAATCTTAAATTCTAACCCTAACATTTTCATGTTATCAAACACTATAAATAACTCATTTGAAACCATCACATAGATAAAGATCATGTATCACACGTTATTCAAACATTATCAATCAATTGTTCAACAATTCATGCGAAATTAGATATAGAAAAATGTTTACTTTTCATTGAAAATCATAATTCTAGGGCTAGGAAGAAAATCCGTTTTGTAGAGTAAAACACCTAGTATTTGAAGTTCTTGAAAACTTAGTTGAAAGTAACTCTTGGGGAAATAAATCCCAAGAGTGAAAACCCATACCTTAAAGATAAAGAATCCACGAAATCTTGGTTGGAAACTTTGAAACCTTGGTCTTCTTCCTTAAGCTTTTCTAGTTCTTCAATGGAGTTTGGAAAATAGAGCGTTCTTGAGAGATTAATAGAATTTAGTTTGATTCTGATTTGGGACGTATAATTGTGGTCTAAAACTGACTAAATATCTATATATAGAAGCCCCATATATTACCCTAAAGACCATCCACTTAAATTACCTAAAACGCCCCTCCTAAATTGACTACAAATAGGAGAACATTTGACTTAGTCTTCGGGTTTGACTAGGATTTAAATTAATTAATTAAGTTGCTAATTTAATTAATTAGGGGTCCTAGGGTAATTACTAAAGTACCCCTAAGTCGTTTGGACCAAAACCAATTAGCTAATTCGCAACACGCCACTCCTAAATTGACTAGAAATAGAAGAACGCTTGACTTAACCAAAATCTGGAAATTGCTTAAGGGTTTCGGTTTTGTCAATTTAAGTTAATTAAGTAAGTTGCCAAATTAATTAAGTAAGTAACCTAGGGTAATTACTAAAGTACGCCTAAGTTGTTAGGACCACAACCAACCCTTTGGACCATCCTAGGTTAGGTACAAGGTTGTCTCTCACTTGACTTAACCAAAATCTGCAAATTGCTTAGTGGTTTCGGTTTTGTCCATTTAAATTAATTAATTAAGTTGATAAATTAGTAATTAAGTAACCTAGGGTAATTACTAAAGTACCCCTAAGTTGTTAGGAGCATAACCAACCCTTTGGACCATCCTAGGTTAGGTACTAGGTTGTCTCTTACTTGACTTAACCGAAATCTGGAAATATCTTAGTGGTTTCGGTTTTGTCCATTTAAGCGGAAAAGGGCCTAAAATACCCTTGAAGTATTAAAAATGGTACAAAATTACCCTCCATCCACCTATTGGCTCCAAAATGCCCTTTTCATCCACCTATTGGCTCCAAAATACCCTTGTCATCCACCTTTGGGTTCAAAATTGACCACTTTTTTAATTATTTTAAAATTAAACTCTTTAAATATTTTTTAAAATACTTGGCGTTCAACTATTGGTTATAATTTAATTTATTAATATAATTTATAAATCAACCCACTACCCACTCATTACTAACTAATTAATAATCCAATTATAATATCAAAATTGTCATAAACACTACTAAAACACGATGAAATTATAGATTCCTGAAAATGACATTCAAAATTATTTGAGTCCGAATCGAAGCCCCAATGAAATATAGGTTGAGCCGCTTATTTAGGAGGACACTTTCAATATGATTCTCTTTCAAGATTGAATTAAAAATTTATGATTAAATGTAAAGAAGTAATACATTTCGAATTAATTCATGCACTTTTTTAAAATATAATTTTATAAATATTTATGATTTGTTTTAAAACCTTTAATATATTATTTTGAAAAAAAGTTAACTATGAAGTAACATCACATAATTGAGACGTAAGTCAGACTTTTAAGTTTATCGGTAATTTTTATTTAGACACTTAACATATGATAATTTACTTCTATAGATATTTTCGCGTCAAATTTTTAAAAACACTCAATTGACAGTAGCTTTTTTCTTGTTGCATTAATAATGTGACGGGTGTATTAATTTGGAGGGGTTTAATTAATAATGGGTGGGTAGTGGATTGATTTATAAATTATACTAATAAGTTAAATTATAACATATAGTTGCGTGCCACGTATTTAAAATAATATTTAAATAGTTTAAATATAAAACCGTTAAATAAGTGGTCAATTTTGAACCAAAAGGTGGATGACAAGGGTATTTTGGACCCAATAGGTGGGTGAGAAGGGTATTTTGGAGCCAATAGGTGGATGGAGGGTAATTTTGTACCATTTCCAATACTTTAAGGGTATTTTAGGCCCTTTTCCGATTAATTAATTAAGTTTCTAAATTAATTAATTAAGTAACCTAGGCTAATTTCTAAAGTACTCCTATGTTGTTAGGACCATAACCAACCCTTTGGACCATCGTAGGTTAGGTACTAGGTTGTCTCTTAGTTAGTTACACGGTTTGGTGCCACCCGTTAGGTCTTAGGTTGTCGGGTCCCTTAGTTTGTTAATTTTAGTTGGCCCTAGGTTATTTAGTTAGTTAGGGACGTTATTTAGGACCTAAAATCAGTTAGGAGGATCTGCCCCACGTGGCTGGACACGCCTCCCCCATAACCGCTCTAACTGAATCGATTAGAGTGGTCCCTTGGCCGGTTGCACATGTGCTTGCACATGTGTTGCGTGTATTTTCCTAAATAACTATTCTGGAAGGTTCATTTGGAGTGTTTACTTATTGTCCCAAGGATCCTCACTATGTTCTTAGGGCACTGCTTAATCTACATGATCATTTTAAATGGTCATATGCTATGGTACCTAGGCTTGACACTTGGATGCCTAGTAACTAATGTGTATACGTGATGAATCTGATTATTTTTAGCTTAGTCTTCACTGCAGGTACAATTCCTAAATAAGCTTGGATTGGAGCATTAGAACATCAAAGTATATTTCATGTATATGAATGATTTGTGAATACATACAAAAATTGGCAAAGACCCTTAAGCCAATATTCTTCAATATGCTTAATATTACTACATATTGGACAATGGGATGCCTATGTACCTCAATACATATTCTTAAACCTTAATAGGCTCTTCACTAGACAAGTACGTTTTATGGAAACATCATTTTCAGTATTATTAAATAGATTAAGCCCTAGTCTAAGTCATGGAATTTACGGAGTGTTACACATAAACCCTAAACCCCAAGCCCAAACTACAAAAACCCAAACATTAAACACTAAACCATAGATTTTAAATCTCAAATCCTAAACCCTAAACCCAAAAACCTAAAAAAACCAAAACCCTAACCCTAACCCTAACTCTAACCTTAACCCTAACCCTAACCCTAAACCATTAACTGGAAACCCTAAGCCCAAAATACAAAAACCCAAACATTAAATACTAAACCATAGATTTTAAACCTTAAATGCTAAATGTTGAACCATAAAATAAAAATAAAAAAACTACACCCTAACCCTAACCCTATCCCTAACACAAAACCCTAACCCTAACCCTAAACCCTAAACCCTAAACCCAAGGCCTAAAATACAAAAATCCTAACATTAAACACTTAACCAAAGATATTACAACTAAAATACTTGACCCCAAACCTTGAAACCTAAAAAACAACCTAAACCCTAATCCTAACCCTAACATTATCCCTAATCCTAACCATACCATAAACCCTAAACCCCAAGCAACAAATACCAAAACCCAAACATTAAATACTGAACCATTGATATTAAACCTATATTCCTAAACGCTAAATCCAAAAACCTAAAAAAACCAAAACCCTAACCCTAACCATAATTCTAACGTTAACCCTAACCCTAACCCAAAACCTTAAACCCAAATCCCTAATCCCAAAATAACAAAACCCATACATTAAATACTAAATTATAGATTTTAGGCCTCAAATGCTAAAACTGAATCATAAAACCTAAAAAACCTACACACTAACCCTATCCCTAACCCTAAACCCTAAACCCCAAACCCTAAATCCTAAAAAACGACCTAACCCCTAACCCTAAACCTAACATTAACGCTAACCCTAACCCTACCATAAACCCTAAACCCCAAGCCCAAAATACAAAAACCCAAACATTCGACACTAAACCATTTATATTAAACCTCTAATCCTAAACGCTAAACCCAAAATCCTTAAAAATAAAAAACCTAACCCTAACCCGAACTTTAACCATAACCTAAACCTTAACCTTAATACTAATCCTAAGCAATTAACCCAAAACCCTGAGCCCAAAATACCAAAACCCAAACATTAAACACTAAATAATAGATTTTAAACCAAAAATCCTAAACCCCAAAACATAAAAACATAAAAAAAAAAAAACTAAACCCTACCCTATCCCTAATAGGAACCCTACCCCTATCCTAAACCCTAAACCCTAAACCCTACAACCAGAGCCCAAAATAACAAAACTCTAACATTAAACACTAAACCATAGATATTACATCTCAAATCCTCAACCCCAAACCATAAAACCTAAAAAACAACCTAAATCCTAACCCTATCCCTTAAATTAACCCTCACCCTAACACTACCACAAACCCTAAACCCCAAGCCCAAACTACAAAAACCCAAACTTTAAATACTAAACCATAGATTTTAAATCTCAAATCCTAAACCCTAAACCCAAAAACCTAAAAAAATCAAAACCCTAGCCCTAACCTTAACCCTAACCCTAACCATAAACCATAAACCGAAACCCTAATCCCAAAATACCAAAACCCAAACATTAAATATTAAACCATAGATTTCAAACCTCAAATGCTACGCTGAACCATAAAATCAAAAAAAAAACTACACCCCAACCCTAACCCTATCCCTAACACAAACCTTAACCCTAACCGTAAACCCTAAACCCTAAACCCTAAACCCAAAGCCTAAAATACCTAAATCCTAAAATTAAACACTTAACCAAAGATATTACAACTCAAATGCTTGACCGGAAACCCTAAGCCTAAAAAACCACCTAAACCCTAATCCTAACCCTAACATTATCCATAACCCTAACCCTACCATAAACCTTAAATCCCAAGCCAAAAATACCAAAACCCCAACATTAAACACTAAACCATTGATATTAAACCTCAAATGCTAAAACCTAAACCCAAAAACCTAAAAAAACAAAAATCCTATCCCTAACCCTAATTCTAACCTTAACCCTAACCCTAACCCAAATCCTTAAACCCTAAGCCCTAAGCCCAAAATAACAAAACCCATACATTAAATATTAATTCATAGATTTTAAGCCTCAAATGCTAAACACTGAATCATAAAACCTAAAAAGACCTACACACTAACCCTAACCCTAACCCAAACCTTAACCCTAACCCTAATACCTAAACCCTAAATCCTAAACCCTTAAACTCTAAGTCCAATAAAAAAGTCCAAAAAAACATAAGTCCAAAATACGAAAACCAAACATTAAACAATAAACCATAGATTTTAAACCTCAAATCCTAAACCACAAACCCTAAAACCTAAAAAATCTAAACCCATACCCTAACCCTAAACCATTAAACCGAAACCCCAAGCCTAACATACCGAAACCAAAACATTAAGCACTAAACCATAGATTTTATACCAAAAATCCTAAACCCCAAAACCTTAAAGCTAAAATAATCCCTACACCCTAATCCTAACCCTATCCCTAACATGAACCCTAACCCTAACCATATCCTTAACCCTAACCCTAAACCCAAAGCCCAAAATACGAAAACCCTAACATTAAACACTAAACCATAGATATTAAAACTCAAATCCTCAAGCCCAAACCCTTAAACCTAAAAAACAACGTAAATCCTAACCCTACCCCTAACCCTACCATAAACCCTAAACCCCAAGCCTAAACTACCAAAACCAAAACATTAAACACTAAACCATTGATATTAAACCTCAAATACTAAACCCTAAACCCAAAAACCTAAAAAAACCAAAACCCTAACCCTAACCCTAATTCTAACCTTAACCCTAACCCTAACCTTAAACCTTAAACCCAAAACCCTAAGCCCAAAATAACAAAACCCAAACATTAAATACTAAACCATAGATTTTAAGCCTCAAATGCTAAACACTGAATCATAAAACCTAAAAAAACCTACGCACAAACCCTAACCCTAACCCTAACCCTAACCCTAAAACCTAAGCCCTAAATCCTAAACCCTTAAACTCTAAGTCCAAAAAAAAGTCCAGAAAAAACCATAAGTCCAAAATATGAAAACCAAGAATCAAACACTAAACAATAGATTTTAAACCTCAAATCCTAAACCACAAAACCTAAAACCTAAAAAAATAAAAATCCTAACCCTACCCTAACCCATACCCTAACGCTAACCCTAAACCATTAACCTGAAACCCAAAGCCCAAAATATAAAAACTGAAACATTAAACACAAAACCATAGATTATATACCAAAAATCCTAAACCCCAAAACCTAAAACTTAAAAAAATCCTTAAACCCTAACCCTAACCATATCCCTAACATGAACCCTAACCCTAACCATATCCTTAACCCTAACACTATACGCTAAACCCTAAACCCAAAGCCCAAAATACGAAAACCCTAACATTAAATACTGAACCATAGATATTACAACTCAAATCCTTAACACCAAACCCAAAATCCTAAAAAACAACCTAACCCTAACCCTAACCCTAACATTAACCCTAAACATAACCCTACCATAAACCCTAAACCCCAAGCCCAAAATAAAAAACACAAACATTCTACACTAAACCATTTATATTAAACCTCAAATCCTAAACGCTAAACCCAAGAATCTAAATAAAACCAAAACCCTAACCCGAAACCGAACCCTAACCCTAACCATAGCCTTAACCTTAACACTAATCCTAAGCAATTAACCCAAAACCATAAGCCCAAAATACCAAAACCCAAACATTAAACACTAAATAATAGATTTTAAACCAAAAATCCTAAACCCAAAAACCTAAAAACCTAAAAAAAACTAAACCTTATCCCTATCCCTAACAGGAACCCTACCCATATCATAAACCCTAAACCCAGAGCCCAAAATACCAAAACCCTAACATTAAACACTAAACCATAGATATTACAACTCAAATCCTCAACCCCAAACAATAAAACCTAAAAAACAATCTAAATCCTAACCCTATCCTTAAATTAACCCTAACCCTAACACTACCATAAACCCTAAACCCCAAGCCCAAACTACCAAAACCCAAACTTTAAATACTAAACCATATATATTAAATCTCAAATCCTAAACCCTAAACCCAAAAACCTAAAAAAACCAAAACCCTAACCCTAACCCTAACCCTAATCCTAACCCTAAACCATAAACCGGAAACCCTAAGCCAAAAATACCAAAACCCAAACATTAAATACTAAACAATAGATTTTAAACCTCAAATACTACGCTGAACTATAAAATCAAAAAAAAAACTACACCCTAAACCTAACCCTATCCCTAACACAAACCATAACCCTAACCCTAAACCCTAAACCCTAAACCTAAAGCCTAAAATACCAAAATCCTAACATTAAACACTTAACCAAAGATATTACAACTCAAATCCTTGACCCGAAACCCTAAAACCTAAAAAACAACCTAAACTCTAATCCTAACCCTAACCCTACCATAAACCTTAACCCCCAAGCCGAAAATACCAACACCCAAACATTAAACACTAAACCATTGATATTAAACATCAAATCCTAAACCCTAAACCCTAAACCCAAAAACCTAAAAAAACCAAAATCCTAACCCTAACCCTAACCCAAAACCTTTAACCTAAATCCCTAAGCCCAAAATAACAAAACCCATACATTAAATACTAAACCATATATTTTAAGCCTCAAATGCTAAAAATGAATCATAAAACCTATAAAACCTACACACTAACCCTAACCCTAACCCTAACCCTAACCCTAAATCCTAAACCCTAAATCCTAAACCCTTAGACTCTAAAAAAAGTCCAAAAAAAAACCATAAGTCCAAAATACGAAAACCAAACATTAAATACTAAACCATTGATTTTAAACCTCAAATCCTAAACCACAAACCCTAAACCCTAAAAAATCTAAACCTATACCCTAACCCTAACCCTAAACCATTAAACCGAAACCCCAAGCCCAACATACCAAAACCAACATTAAATACTAAACCATAGATTTTACACCAAAAATCCTAAAACCCAAAACCTAAAACCTAAAATAATCCCTACACCCTAATCCTAACCCTATCCCTAACATGAACCCTAACCCTAACCATTTCCTTAACCCTAACCCTAAACCCAAATCCCAAAATACGAAAACCCTAACATTAAACACTGAACCATAGAAATTAAAACTCAAATACTTAACCCCAAACCCTAAAACCTAAAAAACAACCTAACCCCTTACCCTAACCCTAACATTAACCCTAACACTAACCCTAACCCTACCATAAACCCGAAACCCCAACCCTAAGATACAAAAACCCAAACATTAAACACTAAACAATTTATATTAAACCTCAAATCCTAAACGCTAAACCCAATAACCTAAAAAAAACCAAACACTAACCCTAACCAAAAATCTAACCCTAACCCTAACCTTAAACTTAACATTAACCCTAAACAATTAACCCAAAACCCCAAGCCCTAAATACCAAAACCCAAACATTAAACACTAAACAATAGATTTTAAACCAAAAACCTAAACCCTAAAACCTAAAACCATAAAAAAAACTACACCATAACCCTATCCCTATCCCTAACAGGAACCCTAACCCTAAACCCTAAACCCAAAACCTAAAGCCCAAAATACCAAAACCCAAACATAAACACTAAACCATAGATATTACAACTGAAATCCTCAAGCCCAAACCCTTAAACTTAAAAAACAACGTAAATCCTACCCCTACCCCTAACATTAACCCTAACCCTAACCCTACAATAAACCCTAAACCCCAAGCCCAAACTACCAAAACCCAAACATTAAACACTACCATTGATATTAAACCTTATTTCCTAATCCCTAAACCCATAAACATAAAAAAAAAAAAAAACTAACCCTAACCCTAACCTTAACCTTAACCTTAACCCTAACCCTAACACTAACCCCAAACCATAAACCCAAAACCCTAAGCCCAAAATACCAAAACCCAAATATTAAATACTAAACCATAGATTTTAAACCTCAAATGCTAAATGTTGAACCATAAAACCTAAAAAAAAAAACTACACTCTAACCCTAATCCTAACCCTAACCCTAACCCTAAACCTCAACCCTAAACCCTAAACCATAAGTCCAAAAAGGAAGTCCAAAAAAACCCGAACCCTATCCCTAAGACAACATTAACCCTAACCATATCCTTAACCCTAACCCTAAACCCTAAACCTTAAACCCAAAGCCTATGAAAACCATAATATTAAACACTAAACCATAGATATTACAAGTCAAATCCTTAACCCTAAATCCTAAAACAAAAAAAAACTAAACCCTATCCCTAACCCTTATTTTAACCCTAACCCTAACCCTACCATAAACCCTAAACTCTATGCCCAAAATACCAAAACCCAAACATTAAACATTAAACCATTGATATTAAATCTCAAATCCTAAACCCTAAACTAGAAAACCTAAAAAAGGAAAACCTAACCCTAACCCTAACCCTAACCTTAACCCTAACCCTAACCCTAAACCGTAAACCAAAAATCCTAAGTCCAAAATGCCAAAACCCAAATATTAAATACTAAACCATAGATTTTAAACGACAAATGTTAAACGCTGAACCACAAAATCTAAAAAGACCCTACACCCTAACCCTAAGCCTAACCCTAAACCCTAAACCCCAAAAAAAAAGTTCAAAAAAAAATACCAAGCTCAAAAAACTTAAACCCAAACATTAAACACTTAACCATAGATTTTAAACCTCAAATCCTAAACCACAAACCCTAAAACCTAAAAACAACCTTATCCCTAACCATACCCCTAACCCTAACCCTAACCCTAACCTTAACCCTAATCTATGAACCCAAACCCCAAGCCCAAAATACCAAAACCCAAACATTAAACACTAAACAATAGATTTTAAACCAAAAATCCTAAACCTAAAAAAAAAACTAAACTCTAACTGTAATACTATCCCTAACACGAACCCTAACCCTAACCCTAAACCCTAAACCCTAAACCCATATCCTAAAATACGAAAATTCTATCATTAAACACTAATCCAAAGATATTACAACTCAAATCCTTGACCCCAAACAAAAAAACCTAAAAAACTGTCACATCTAGGGAGCACCCCCTAGAAATAACATGGCGTACTTGACCTCTCGGAGGTCTTATACAAGCCCATAGTCATCATTCCTCGCTTTGACATAGTAAATTTAGCGGAAAATTTAAGACTTTCTTAGCACATCATATGCTAGAACATTAATTCATATAAGTATAAAACATAAGTCATAATACATATATAGACCTTAAGTCTCTTTGCCATCTTAGACTCAATAACATTGGAGTACATTAGGGACACGGACCATAAGACACATTACATAACTATACATATTTAAAGACTTTACATTAAAGACATAAGTAGGAGATCCTTGAACTTTAAGGATTCCTTTCCTTGAGCTTGGGAATCATCTAGCAAGCTCTTCACCATTCAAGACATCCTTTAAGCATCCATAACCTACACTTTGTGTAAAAAGTAGAGAAAAAATGGGATTATCACAAGAATGTACTAAGTATGGCAACCATGCAAAAACATGCATTTAAAAGGGACATTTTCTTTGAAATTATACTTCGTGCTTTTGAGTAAATCTCCATAAAACCTTTAACCAATAGCATTTATATCATTCACATACATCATATAAACATATTCAAAGACCAAACATTACATTAGATCACATATAGGATTTATTACATTTTTAAGCCACTTTACAGTAAGCTACCTTTACCTTAACAGTGAACCCTTTTTCCTTTAACTCATCAACCTTCCAAGTAACCTCTAGTGATACTAGGTGCAATGCATCACCCTAAGGCCACAAGAAAAAACATACATACAATGTATACAAGGCAACACATACCATCATAGAAGTATAGTACAACATATACACATTTAAGCCAAACTATAAAGACATTATAATAAACTACATCAAGTCACACATACATTTACTTCTTTGCATATGCATCATTATTTAACCTTGTTAATGACCCCAATCTTAGTCTACTAGTGCAATGAACATATGAAGCCCCATAATCCCATACTCTTAGCAAGCCCCTCATGAGACCACAAACCTTAACGTTCAATTCATATACACAAGTAAGTGAATATAACCTCATTCATGTTAATACAAGACCTTCATCATATAGTCAATAATATCAACATCATGCATATAGACTCATACCATGCACATCTTCATAACAAGTAGACCAATACCACAAAGTAATACATAAAGAATCATATACATAGACACATGCATTAGAACACCTTCCTAGAACTTCCTAAGGAGATACTTGTGCAATGTCTAGATGGGTTCATTACTTCCACCTATCCTAAGTAACATCCCTAAAGTAATTCTAGTTAGGGTCCTAGTCATTTACTTCCATTGTCCATTTTACTTTAGGGAAACTATAGCGTTAACCGACATAGACCATGTGATGCTAAACATGGAATCCGGTGTCATAAAACCCCACACCGAAAGAAGGTGGTCTACCGGCCAAAGTAGAACCAAAGGTAACATAGCTTTCTAGGTGGATCCACTAGCTAGTATCCTATGGTGGCAACATAGTTATGGAACTTGGAGGATATCTTGGAAACGTTCCTCTATGCCCTTGGGTTATGAAGCTTTCCACATCATGAGTTTTATGGTAGACCTACCTTTCCACATTGGAAAGGGACACACACTCATATACAAGTTCACTCGGTGCTAAGCTAAGCTCCCTTTATTGAATAAAGCCTTTATTATCATTTATTGATAAAACATAGGCTTAGGAGAAGTCACCCCCTCATATGCTTAGCTCATAGGTCATAGATGAGAATTCATCAACCTAACTCATGTGAGAAATCCTTTCACATGGACATAGCATATGCAAAGCACCATCTAGTTAAACATACGCTTGAGCACACCTTTCAAGGCTCCTCTATTAACTAAATCATCATTCGTGTGTGTGTATACATATATGTGAGCAAAACTTTCACATAACACATTAAGTCACACATGTTCATACATCATATCCATACATATAGAAACCAAAGCTAGAACTATCCTATCAAGGTACACATGTGCAATACATAGGCAAAGTCCCATACCCTTGCCCATACTAGTACACCTATCAAGTCATCCTAGTTAACGAAACACATATCATACTTTCATAAACTTTATCTTAACATGCATAGTAGTAGACACTAGTGAATATAAGAACAACCTTTCATTTAGAAACCATGAAGCTTTACTACTTTCAAGCATGCATGAAGTGTGTGTGTGTACATTGGTCAACATGATCACATAATGGTTATCAACAACATATTGAGGCAGCCAGCCTCTTAGACCACATGACCCTTTCAAGCATAGACCACACAACACACAATAGCATAGCAGGCAAGTTAACTTCATAGAACTCTTTAAGACTCCTAACATTAGCTTTTCACACATTCACATAGGGGTACATGGGTAGGGTTCATCAACCATTAGCACCTAAAACATGGCAGAACCTACACATGATATTACATAACCCTTTACATGCTCATAACAATAGTAACATAACCTAGATTCACAACTCAAATAGAAGACTAGGCACAAGTTACACATAAGTGATAATCATAACCACTCCTTCATATATTCATCAAATTGCCTTAAAGGCCATATTCAACACATATATAATGACATAAAGTAAACACCGCCACCATCAGTGAACCATACCACACAATGACACTCAGGGCTTCATCAACATTATTATAAAGAAGTAGAGAAGTAGAACAACAGAGCAATTCTTATCAACCCTTTAGCCTTTGGTCATCATTGACCTTTACTACTCTTTCATCAACAATTCAAGTATAGGGAAGTAGCTTAAGTACAATAATCACAAAAGAAACCATGTACAATTCTCTACAAGTTCATATTACAATCTAATACATTACATCACACATATACTAGAAAGTAGAAGAACATAGATCTTTAATCCAATTTCACTTGCATTGATCATCAATTGTATTTCATTAATGGCATAAGTCTAGGGCAGTAGCTAATCATACACTTAATCATAAAGAAATCGTGCTTAAATCACTTCAAGATCAAGCTACAACATAGGCATTAAACTTGTCAATTCGCTAGAGTATAGAGAGGAATTAACCATCACTATTGATTCTCTTAGGCCTTGATCATCAATCATATTTTAACAATAATGTACATGCTAGGCAGCAGCTAACTAGATCACTACATCAAAGGAATCAGGCTTCATCTATCCACAATTCGAGATCACATCATGTACATAGTATTATCAATCGCTAGACTAGAAGAGACTAGATCAATTCACATAATCCATCTTTACTTCAATAATACAAGATTCATATTCATAATTCAAGCATGATATAACCTAGAACAGTAGATATAACCAACTTAACATGATCGAAATCTACATTAAATCATTAAGAGGCCAATGTTACAGTGAACCATGGAAACTAGGCTAAGCATGTTCAAATCTTCATACATTGATCCTCATGGATCGTTCAACATCAATTCAACACAAATTCATAGAAATAACCGTATATATAATCACTTCAATGTAAGAACATCACAATCTAATCGATAACAAACCGTGATCACATTGCCCATGCAAGGCTAAATCGTTTTGTTGAAGGAGTATGGGTTTATCATGCAATTAGAGTCAAATTCACGTTAAAACCATTGTATTAACTTCATTTAATCATGATTTAATCGTTCAAAACCTTTTTAGAAGTAACCCATGGCATATTGAAGAAAAAAGTGTTTGATCATATTCTTCTCTTTGAAATCTTTGAGATTGACTCTCTAGATGAAAAGATAACTAGAGATGAAGATCACCACACCTTAATATTCATGAAGACCTCTAAAACCTGGTGATTCACCCACGAAAATCCAATCTCCAAGCAGCTCTTGAGCTTCACCAACAATGGCGGTTCTAGGGAGAAGATTTTTGGAGGGAAGATTTCTTACGTCTATATGGGGTTGGGATGGGTTGATCACGTTTAGAATGACTTATCTACACCCAAAATCAGTTAAATAATCAAACTAGAGTCGGTTTAGGACATGGGGTGAATTTCCCATTCACCCTTTAATGAAATTGTACGCAGGCTTCAGTTCACAGGCCACCATCGATGGACCAACCTACTGGACGTAGGTCAGTTGACGGGTCGTGCCTGGCTTCCGTCGTTTGGTACTTAGCCAATTTTTAGGCTTGAGACCTTTCCAAGATAAGTGACAATCGATGATACCTCACTTATGGGCCCGTTGGTTAACCACTGGCCGTCGTTTGGTTCGTCGATTGACCCTGCCAAGGCAGTGTCTCGGCCATCTTTGGGTCCTTCTTTTGGGTCCTTTTGCAGGACCCTTTAGAGGTTGTACCTGGACGTTTTAAATGTAAATACAACCCTTATAAAGTTGTAGATATTCCACAGAAGTATAACCCAAAACCAACACCTGCAACTCGTCCAGACAAGCAAGGCCCCATCAAGACACACACATGCATGTCTCTAGGCTATCTTTCGAACGTCTTGGACGTTTGACCTCCAAACTTCACGAAACTTCATATACTATCATTTTACATCATTATAAACCATTTTAGGACTTCATAAGCTCATGACATACAAATATAAACATGCATAGACACATGAGGCACATAGGTGACTAGTAGTCGAACATTTTGGTCGACCCTTGACGTTTGACTTCCAAATCACCTCAAACTTTATACACTGCCTCTAAACCATATTATAATACATTATAGGACCTTAGAACATTAAGAAGAACATGTAAGTCTCTAGACACCCTAACTCATTTTCGGGGTTTTACAATATCCCCCACTTAGGAACATTCGTCCTCGAATGACTCTTACAATACTTTAAACATAACAAGGACTTCAATGCACAATATATCAATTCATCTTATCCTTAACATCATCACATAGAATTTAATGCACAAAACTTACAAGGAACACAACTTCACACCATATAACACTCAATGCACACAAGCAAGCAAAAACTTCAATCTACTCACTCCTTAATGCATTAATCAAAGAGGCTCTTATCATGATCATGTTCATAGGAGGAACATACTTCTCCTAATCATGACATGGTCATTACAATCCATTCTATTAAGATTTCATCATGAATTTCCACACATCGGTAGATTACAACGATACCCCAAAATCCATTTAAGCACTCATACCTCAATGCACATAGACTTGAGTAAGATATGTTGACAATTAATTCTTATAAGTTAGACCTAGTGCTATGAGGGTCATATTCAACCATACCATGCTTAGTTGTGCCCATAGAGGAATGCCCATCTCCCCAACACACTTACATGTATCATGAGCTCATACCCAAGCAAATGCACAAATGTCATCTTCACGGTAATATGAGAAATTCTCAACTTTTAAACCAAGACATGTTCATGTTTTCTTCCTAGTGAAGTCTAAATGGTAAGTCACACCAAGTGCATCACAACAAATAGGAAGCCATTTCACACAATGTCGATTTATAAACTAATACTCACCTTCATAGTAAGCATCGATTAGGAACAACACTACAAATTATAGGCACATACATTAATACTAAGCTACACATGCTTTCACATTTCATGAGTGAGCCTAAAATCATGCTTTACAAACCATACAAGTCACATAATTTCAAGGGACTCCACATATTTCGTTTAAAGAGACTCAACTTTTTTTCATTATAAGGCTAAACCTTACATATCACAAGTGACTAAAAATCAAGTTTCCTACTTATCTGATGAAGTCAAGTGTACCATTAGCATGTTAGGATTTACAATACTCATGAGAAACATGTATTTAATCAAATTTTCCATTCATGCACTTTGGAATATTCATAAGATCTTTAAGATGATGTCAATCAATACATACCAAACATATAAAGTTCATGCAATTCATACTTTATGCAAGACTCTATTCATGAAAAAGCTCATCAAGACTTCATTAGATTCAAGATCAAGCAAAAATAGAAGGTCAAGGTACACAATTCCTATAACCTTACTATTCCATCACCATCCCCCAATTAGGGTAAACCCAATTAAGAGCAACTTAACCCAACCTTAAGAGGATCTTAACTTAACAACATTCATTTTTCATCACTTAAAAGCGATTATCACCATAGAAGGAATTACAGTAACATACCATAAGGGCTTCAAAGGTGTTATAAACTTTATCACCTATGAAATTCCTCCTCAATCATCATGTTAGGTCATACTATTCAACCACATACGATTTTCATACAATATAATAGACACAAAGGTCATACAATATTAGGGGAAAACAACAAGGAGACTTAGCCATAATATTTCTTCTTTTCTCTAGAACATTACAATTAGGTGACTTCTAGGTCACTAAAACCCCCATCATCACCCTACCAAGTCATGCATACTATCTTTAAACCTGGGATAAAGTATATACACAGAACTCCAATCCATATTAGGTTATCATGAATGTTCACACATCCCAACTAAGGCAATATTTGAAACATCATGCATATATTCAAAGGGACATAATGAATACCTTAAAACACATCATGCTTTCATAGGTAATCACTAAGCATTTCAAGTTCAAATGATACTAGTAAGCCACAAACATGTAAAACCATATAGTAACACACCATTTCAAAAGAAACTCATGTCAAACATAGGAACTTCTAACATGCTTTAACTATACCATGACATACCTTCTTCAACATAACATGCTATTTGTAAGACCCCAAAATGAGATAGGGTTTATAGAGACTAACATATTCGTATTAATGTTCTAAGGTCCAAAAATGACTTATAATATGGTTTATAGGCAGTGTATAAAGTTTGAAGTGATTTGGAAGTCAAACATCAAGGGTCAACTGAAACGTTCGACAACTAAGTCATCTAAATGCCTCGTATGTGGTTATATGTGATTATGTGTGATTCATGAGCTTATGAAGTCTTTAAATGGTTTATAATGATGTTAAATGATAGTATATGAAGTTTCGAGAAGTTTGGAGGTCAAACGACCAAGAACGTCCAAGGCGTTTGAAAGATAGCCCTTAAGACGTTCATCGTGTGTCATGATGGGGCTTGGCCTGTTTGGACGTCTTGTAGGTGTTTGTTTTGGATGAAATTTATGTGGAAGGTCTATAACTTGTTAAGGTTTATAATCCTGTTGTAAACGTCCAGGTACGACTTCTAAAGGGCCCTACAAGAGGCCCCAAAAGAAGGACCCAAAGTTGCCTAAGACACTGCCTGGACAGTGTCCATTGACGGACACAGCGATGGATCGTTGGTCCACCAACGACCCGTCGATCAGGTCTCATCAAGGGACACATGACTTGGAAAGGTCTTAAGCCAATTTGTGGCTAAGTGTCAGGCGACAGAGGCCAGGCATGGCCCGTCATGGCCTTGACGCCCCGTCATTGCCATCGTCGCGGGTGGCCTGCAACTGGCAGCCTGCAACTGGCAGCCTGCATGCTGTAAATTAAAGGGGTGAATGGGAAATTCATCCCACGTCCTAACCTGACTATAATAGGTTTATTTAGTTAATTTTAGGTGTATATAAGTCATCTAAAACGTGATCAACCCATTCTAAAATCAACTCACATGTTTTAAGCTCTTCCCTCCAAAAAATGTTCTCTCTAAAACCACCATTGTTGGTGAAGGTCAACAACAGATTTAAGCTGGGTTTTTCCATGGATGAATCATCAAGTCTTAGAGTTTTCAACTAGACAAAGGTATGGTGATCCTTCATCTCTATGTAACCTTTCACTTGGAGAGTTCTTCTCAATGTTTTCAAAGAAAGTTTATGATCAAAGTTCTTCTTCTTCAATCTAGCCATGGGTTCTTTCTCAAAACGTTTTTAATGATTAAATCATGATGAATTGAAGTTAATACAGTGATTTTAACGTGATTTCACTCCAATTGCATGATGAACCCATGTTTCTTCCAAAACTGGTTTAGCTCTTGCATGGGCTTTGTGATTATGGCTTGTTCTTGATTAAATGGTGATTCTCTTACGTTGAATTGCTTGTGTTTATTTTTATTTACATTAATTGGTGGTGAATTGATGATTATAAGTCCATGATGATAAATATATGAAGATTTGAACATGAATAGCCTATGTTTCTACATGTTGCCTTGAAGTCGATTGTGAAATCGGTTGTGTAGAATGTTGATTACGTATGAACGGCTGTAGCTACTATTTTAGGGTGATATAATGGATGAATTTTATAGGTATAAATCCTTAATGATCAAATTAAGAAAGGCTTGCATGAATTGATCTAGATTCCTTTAGGCTATGAAGTCAAAAAGCTAAGTGTGTCATAGATCTTGAATTGTGGTTAGATGAAGCATGATTTCGTCTTGATTTCCTATATAATTAGCTACTGCCTAAAGAGTGTATTGTTGATGAAATATGAATGATGATCAAAGCCTTAGAGAGTTCATAGTATTGTTAAAGTCTTCTATACTCTAGCAAATCGATAAGCCTAAATGCCTATGTTGTAACCTTAATCTTGAAGGTATGTAATTATGATTTCAATATGGTGAAATGTAGGTTTATCTACTGCCTTAGACTTATAATATGTATGAAATATGATCTAAAATCAATGCAAGGGAAATTAGCTAATGATCTATGTTATTCTACTTTCCTAGTATGTTGATGTGTTGTATTATGTTATAGTATAATCTTGTAGCGACTTGTACATGGTTTCTTATATGTTTAAAGTACATTTAGCTACTTCCATATATGTGTTTTATTGATGAATAAGGTTTATTGGTCAATGATGATCAAAGGGTGAGAAATTGGTAAGAATGCTTATTCCCTCTACTCTTCTACTTCTCTATTCTTCTATAATAATGTTGATGAAGCCTTTTATGGCATTGTATGGTATGGTACACTTATGGTGGCGGTGTTTACTTTATTTTCATTATATATGTGTTGACCATTGATTTGAAGGCGAATTGATGCACTTATGAACATGTGCTTAAGATGATACTATGAGAAGCTTATGCCTACTTTTCTATTCTAGTTGTGATCTAGGTTCTATAGCTATTGTATGAGCATATGTATACTCATGTTAGGGTAAAGTATAGGTGCTGCCATTGATGTGTTAAAAAGGGGTTGATAATCCCTTACCTATGTACCCCTATGTGAATGCATGAATAGACAAGTTAGGAGTCTTAAGTGTATTATGAAGTTGGCTCGTCTCATATGTTATTGTGTGTTGTGTGGTCTATGCTTGAAAGTGTATTATGATCTAAGAGGGTTGCTGCCTTAATGTGTTTTGATAGACATTATGTGATCATGATTGACCAATGTACACACACTGTCACCTACATGCATGATACAAGTAGTATAGGTCATTGTGTCTAAATGAAAGGTAGTTCTCATATTCACTAGTGTTTACTACTATGCATATTAAGGTGATGTTTATGAAAGTATGATTTTTATCCCCTTACTAGGATGACTTGATAGGTGTACTAGTATGGACAGGGGTATGGAACCTTGTCTATGCATTGCACATGTGTACCTTGATAGGATAGTTCCTAGGTTTGGTTTCTATATATATGAAAGATGAATATATGAATATGATGTATATGATATGATGAAGTATGAATGTGCATAGTGTCTTAGTGGGTTTATATGAAAGGATTGCTCATATAGGTATGCCTATAGATTCATGCATTGATATATGAACATGTGTGACATTATGTGTTATGTGAAAGGCTTGCTCACATCTATGTATACACTCACACACATGGATGATGATCTAGTAAATGAGAGAGACCTTGAAAGGTGTGCCCAAGAATACTCTATAACTAGATAGGTGCTTGCATATGCTATAAGCATATGAATAATGAATATCCTAAGCCTATGTTTTTATAAATAAATGTAATAAAGACTTTTCGATAAAGGAAACTTAGCTTAGCACCGAGTAAACTTGACATTGAGAGTTGTTGACTTTCCTTGGAGGAAGATTCACCATTTGTCCCATATAGAGTGTTGATTTCCCTTAGAGGAATACTCACCTATGGACCTACATGAGGTGTTGACTTTCCTTGAGGAAGATTCACTCATGTTTTATCATGAGGTGAGGCCCCAATTACCAAATGGTATGTAGAGGGAGTACCTATCTCTTAGTTCCATAAACTATGTTTGCCACATAGGATCTAGCAAGTGATATCACCTTATATGCTAGCATTTGTTAATGTTCTACCTTGGCTAGGTAGGAACACCTTTCTTTGGTGTAAGGCTCTATAACACCAAATTCCATGTTTAGCACCCATGGTCTTATTGTCGGTTGAGGCTATAGTTTCCCTAAAGGTAAAATGGACAATGAAAGTAATTAAATAGGATCCTAACTAGGAGGACTTAAGGTAAGTTACTTAGGATAGGTGGAAGTAATGAACCCATCTAGACATTGCACAAGTGACTCCTTAGGAAGTCTTAGGAAGGTGACTTAATGCATATGATTATGTATGTGTCCTTTATGCATGATGTTGATCTTGTTAACTATATGATGAAGGTCTTACTTGACTGAAATGAAGTTGTCTTCTCTTACTATGTTGATATATGATTTGGATGTAAAGGCTTGTGGTCTCGTGATAGGTTTACTAAGTATGTGTGAGGTTATGGGCCTTACATGTATATTGCACTAGTAGATTAAGATTGAGGACATGAGTTAGGTTTTATAAGGTTCTGTGAAGTAAAATAAGTATATGTTCATACTGACTAGGAGTTCATTGTAATGTCCTTTTAGTCTTGGTTTAACTAGGTCTATGTTGTACTATACTTTTATTTTGGTATGTGTTGTCTTGTGTAGATTATATGTATGTTTTCTTGTGGCCTTAAGGTGATGCATTGCACCAAGTATCACTAAAGGGTTACTTGGAAGGATTAATGAATATAAAGGAGGAGTTCACTGTTAAGAGATTAGAGTTCACAGTAAAGTGACCTCAATTTGGACTTAAATTCTATAAGTGTTTTTCTATGATGTTTGGCCTTTAATTGTGTTTTCATGAAGTATGAAAATGATATAAATGCTATTGCTTAAAGGTTTTATGAAGTTTTACTCAAAATGGCATGAAGTATGATTTCAAAGAAAATGTCCCTTTTTAAATGCATGTTTTTGCATGGTTGCCATACTTAGTACATTCTTGTGCTAATCCCATTCTTCTCAATTTTTTTTACAGAAAGTGTAGGTTATGGATGCTTAAAGGATGTCTTGAATGGTGAAGAGCTTGATAGATGATTTTCCAAGCTCAATGAAATGAATCCTTAAAGTTCAAGGATGTCCTACTTATGTCTTTAATGTAAAGTCCTTAAAAATTGTATAGTTATGTAATGTGTCTTATGGGCCGTGTCCCTAGTGTACTCTAAAGTTATTGAGTCTAATATGGCAAAGAGACTTAAGGTCTATAAATGTGTTATGGCTTATGTTTTATACATATATGAGTTGAAGTTTCTAGCATATGATGTGCTATGGAAAGTTTTAAATTTTCCACTAAATTTACTATTTAATGTGATGAATGATAACTATGGGCTTGTATAAGACCTCCGAGAGGTCGAGTACGCCGTGTTATTTCTAGGGGGTTCCCCCGGATGTGACAAACGTGGTATCAGAGCACGAGGTTTATAAAGTGGTCTTAGGTTCTAAGAAGTATCATATTGCCACGTCTAGTAGAGTCTTGTATCATTAGTTGTGAGTCGCGACACATCAAATGGTATGAGAGGCTATAGGACGATAGAGTTTCCCTTCTTCATCATTTTCGTATCGTGCCATAGAACTTAACTCTATAAGATCTCTCTCTTATGTTTTCTTGTCCGGTGGTCTTTTAGATGTGATTGCTTGGATGAGATTGTTCTCTATGCTTGAGGGAGAAAAATGTGAGTTTAAATGCTTACCTTTGTTTTATGGTTTGGATAAATATGTGTTTAAAAGTGTGCATTGTTTTCCTTTGTATGTAAGTGGTACTTGATGAGTTGCTAGTATAAATTGGAGTCTTTTGTAAAGACTTGATCCTAGTTGTGATGATAGTATGAATGCTTATGAAGGATGATTTGGTAAAGCTTTGTATCTTATATTGCCATGCTTGTCCCCTCAATTGTCTAAATATTGCATTTTTGGATATTTCGAAGCATGCTCACTGTAAAGCTAGGCAACTTATTGTAACATGTTTGGAGAACCAACTAAATTGTCCTTTGATTGGATGTTGTTGAAATGTGTATAGAATTGATGTATATGAACATCATAATGAATGTGAAAAGGAGTTTTGCTATTTGGAATGAAGAATGAGAGTTTTAAGGCATGATGAGTCGTAGATTTTTTTCTAGCTTCTTATTGTGTTGGGAGTCCCTTAATGTTGTTGAATTGATGTTTCCCCTAGAATTGAGGGTAGTATCCTTATCTTTGTAGGGTGATGATGTGGGTTTGATTGACCTAGAAGTTACCTTACTTTAATGTTGAAAGAAAAGAAAGAGTCCTTATGACTAAGTCCCCTTGTGGTATTCCCCTAATGATGTATGACCTTGGTGTCTATTGTATTGTATACAAACCTTATGTGGTTGAATGAGATGACCTAACTTGATAATTATGGATAAATTTCCTAGGTGATAAGGCTTAGAGTACCTTGGTGTTCCTATGTTAACTTACTGTAAATCCTTCTAAAGTTGTAATCACTTTTAAGTGACAAAAAATAAAGGTTGTTAAGTTAAGATCCTTTTTAACATGGGTTAAGTTTCTCTTAAATTGGGTTTACCCTAAGTGGGGGATGGGGATGACATGGTAAGGTTGTAGATATTGTCTACCTTGTCCTTCTATTTTTACTTGAACTTGACAATAATGAATTCTTAGTAAGCTTGTTCATGAATATAGTCTGGCATAAAGTGTGAGTTGCATGACCTTTATATGTTTGGTGTGTATTAATTGACATCAACTCGAAAACATTATGAATTTTCCAAAGTGTATGAAGGAATATTTTTGATAAAAATCCATGTTTTCTCATGTTGAATCACATCTTGATATGCTAGTTGTGCCTTTGACTTCATGAGATAAGACAAAGAAACTTGGTAATAGTCATTTGTGAGGTAAAATGTTTAGCCTTATAATGGAAATCGAGTCTTTTTAAAATGAAATATGTTGAGTCTCTTGAAAATTATATGACTTGTATGGTTGTCGAGTCTCTTTAAAAGAAATATGTCTCGTGATAGGTTTACTAAGTATGTGTGAGGTTATGGGGCCTTACATGTACATTGCACTAGTAGATTTAAATTGAGGACATGAGTTAGGTTTTATAAGGTTCTATGTGAAGTAAAATAAGTATATGTTCATAATGACTAGAAGTTCATTGTAATGTCCTTTTAGTCTTGGTTTAACTAGGTCTATGTTGTACTATACTTTTATGATGGTATGTGTTGTCTTGTGTAGATGATATGTATGTTTCCTTGTGACCTTAAGGTGATGCATTGCACCAAGTATCACTAAAGGGTTACTTGGAAGGATTAATGAATATAAAGGAGGAGTTCACTGTTAAGAGATTAGAGTTCACTGTAAAGTGACCTCAATTTGGACTTAAATTCTATAAGTGTTTTTCTATGATGTTTGGCCTTTAATTGTGTTTTCATGAAGTATGAAAATGATATAAATGCTATTGCTTAAAGGTTTTGTGAAGATTTACTCAAAATGGCATGAAGTATGATTTCAAAGAAAATGTCCCTTTTTAAATGCATGTTTTTGCATGGTTGTCATACTTAGTACATTCTTGAGCTAATCCCATTCTTCTCTTTTTTTTTTACACAAAGTGTAGGTTATGGATGCTTAAAGGATGTATTAAATGGTGAAGAGCTTGATAGATGATTTCCCAAGCTCAATGAAAGGAATCCTTAAAGTTCAAGGATGTCCTACTTATGTCTTTAATGCAAAGTCCTTAAATATTGTATAGTTATGTAATGTGTCTTATGGGTCGTGTCCCTAGTGTACTCTAAAGTTATTGAGTCTAAGATGGCAAATAAACTTAAGGTCTATAAATGTATTATGGCTTATGTTTTATACATATATGAGTTGAAGTTTCTAGCATATGATGTGCTATGAAAAGTTTTAAATTTTCCGTGAAATTTACTATGTTAATGCGATGAATGATAACTATAGGCTTGTATAAGACCTCCGAGAGGTCGAGTACACCGTGTTACTTCTAGGGGGTTCCCCCGGATGTGACACTATTTCCCATAAGTCTCTTACATAGCCATAACTGGCATCACATCATTAAAACATGCCAAAAATTCACCTTCAAACATACTCATTCAACCATACAACCAAGTTAAGCATTAACTCACCTTTTCTCCTCAAGCATAGAGACAATCTCATCCAAGCAATCACATCTAAAAAACCACCGGACAAGAAAAAATAAGAGAGAGATAGTATAGAGTTAAGTTCTATGGCACGATATGAGGAGGATGAAGAAGGGAAAATCTATCGTCCTATAGCCTCCCGTACCATTTGATGTGTCGCGACTCACAACCAATGCTACGAGACTCTACTAGATGTGGCAATATGAGACTTTCTAGAACCTAAAACAACTTTATAAACCTCATGCTCTGATACCACGTTTGTCACATCCGGGGAGCACCCCCTAGAAATAACATAGCGTATTTGACCTCTCGGAGGTCTTATAAAAGCCCATAGTAATCATTCATCACTTTGACATTGTAAATTTAGTAGAAAATTTAAAACTTTCTTAGCACATCATATGCTAGAACATTACTTCATATAAGTATAAAACATAAGTCATAATACATATATAGACCTTAAGTCTCTTTGCCATCTTAGACTCAATAACATTTGAGTAGATTAGGGACACGGACCATAAGACACATTACATAACTACACATATTTAAAGATTTACATTAAAGACATAAGTAGGAGATCCTTGAACTGTAGGGATTCCTTTCCTTGAGCTTGGGAATCATCTAGCAAGCTCTTCACCATTCAAGACATCCTTTAAGCATCTATAACCTATACTTTGTGTAAAAAGTAGAGAAAAAATGGGATTAGCACAAGAATATACTAAATATGTCAATCATGCAAAAACATGCATTTAAAAGGGACATTTTCTTTGAAATCATACTTTATGTTTTTTGAGTAAATCTCCATAAAACCTTTAACCAATTGCATTTATATCATTCACATACATCATATAAACATATTCAAATACCAAATATTACATAAGATCACATATAGGATTTATTACATTTTTAAGCCACTTTACAGTAAGCTACCTTTACCTTAACAGTGAACCCTTTTTCCTTTAACTCATCAACCTTCCAAGTAACCTCTAGTGATACTAGGTACAATGCATCACCCTAAGGCCACAAGGAAAAACATACATACAATCTATACAAGGCAAAACATACCATCATAGAAATATAGTACAACATATACACATTTAAGCCAAACTATAAAGACATTACAGTAAACTACATCAAGTCACACATACATTTACTTCTTTGCATATATATGCATCATTATTTAACCTTGTTCATGACCCCAATCTTAGTCTACTAGTGCAATGAAAATATGAATCCCCATAACCCCATACATTCATAGCAAACCCCTCATGAGACCACAAACCTTAACGTTCAATTCATATGCACAAGTAAGTGAATATAACCTCATTCATGTTAATACAAGACCTTCATCATATAGTCAATAATATCAACATCATGCATATAGACTCACACCATGCACATCTTCATAACAAGTACCAATACTACAAAGTCATACATAAAGAATCATATACATAGGCACATGCATTAGAACACATTCCTAGAACATCCTAAGGAGATACTTGTGCAATGTCTAGATGGGTTCATTACTTCCACCTATCCTAAGTAACATCCCTTAAGTAATTCTAGTTAGGGTCCTAGTCATTTATTTCCATTGTCCAATTTACTTTAGGAAAACTATAGCCTTAAGCGACATAAACCATGAGATGCTAAACATGGAATCCGGTGTCATAAAAACCCACACCGAAAAAAGGTGGTCTATCGGCCAAAGTAGAACCAAAGGTAACATAGCTTTCTAGGTGGATCCACTAGCTAGTATCCTATGGTGGCAACATAGTTATGGAACTTGGAGGATATTTTGGAAACATCCCTCTATGCCCTTGGGCTATGAGGCTTTCCACCTCATGAGATTTGTGGTAGACCTACCTTTCCACATTGGAAAGGGACACACACTCATATACAAGTTCACTCGGTGCTAAGCTAAGCTCCCTTTATTGAAAAAGCATTATCATGATTTATTTATAAAACATAGGATTAGGAGAAGACATCCACTCATATGCTTAGCTCATAGGTCATAGATGAGAATTCATCAACCTAAACATGTGAGAAATTCTTTCACATGGACATAGCATATGTAAAGCACCATCTAGTTAAAGATACACTTGAGCACACCTTTCAAGGCTCCTCTATTAACTAGATCATCATTCATGTGTGTGTGTATACATATATGTGAGAAAACCTTTCACATAACACATTAAGTCACACATGTTCATACATCATATCCATACATATAGAAACCAAAGCTAGAACTATCCTATCAAGGTACACATGTGCAATGCATCGGCAAAGTACCATACCCTTGCCCATACTAGTACACCTATCAAGTCATCCTAGTTAAGGAAACACATATCATACTTTCATAAACGTCATCTTAACATGCATAGTAGTATACACTAGTGAATATAAGAATTACCTTTCATTTAGACACCATGAACCTTTACTACTTTCAAGCATGCATGAAGTGTGAGTGTGTGTGTACACATTGGTCAACATGATCACATAATCGTTATCAACGACATATTAAGGCAGCCAACAAGTTAGACCACATTACCCTTTCAAGCATAGACCACACAACACACAATAGCATAGGAGGCAAGTTAACTTCATGGAACTCTTTAAGACTCCTAACATTTGCTATTCACACATTCACATAGGGGTACATGGGTAGGGGTCATCAACCATTAGCACCTAAAACATGGCAGCACCTACACATGATATTAAATAACCCTTTACATGCTCATATAAATAGTAACATAACCTAGATTCACAACTCAAATAGTAGACTAGGCACAAGTTACACATAAAGTGATAATCATAACCACTCCTTCATATATTCATCAAATTGCTTTCAAGGACATAATCAACACATATATAATGACATAAAGTAAACACCGCCACCATAAGTGGACCATACCACACAATGCCACTCACGGCTTCATCAACATTATTATAGAGAAGTAGAGAAGTAGAAAAATAGAGTGATTCCTACCAACCCTTTAGTTTTTGGTCATCATTGAACTTTACTACTCTTTCATTAAAAATTCAAGTATAGGGAAGTAGCTTAAGTACAATAATCACACAAGAAACCATGTACAATTCGCTACAAGTTCATATTACAATCTAATACATTACATCACCAATATACTAGAAAGTAGAAGAACATAGATCTTTAATCAAATTTCACTTGCATTGATCATCAATTGTATTTCATTAATGGCATAAGTCTAGGGCAGTAGCTAATCATACACTTAATCATAAAGAAATCGTGCTTAAATCACTTCAAGATCAAGCTACAACATAGGCATTAAACTTGTCAATTCGCTAGAGTATAGAGAGGAATTAACCAACACTATTGATTCTCTAAGGCCTTGATCATCAATCATATTTTAACAATAATGTACATGCTAGGCAGCAGCTAACTAGATCACAACATCAAAGGAATCAGGCTTCATCTATCCACAATTTGAGATCACATCATGTACATAGTATTATAAATCGATAGACTAGAAGAGACTAGATAAATTCACATAAGCCATCTTTACTTCAATCATACAAGATTCATATTCATAATTAAAACATGATATTAACCTAGAATAGTAGATATAACAAACTTAACATGATAGAAATCCACATTAAATCATTAAGAGGCCAATGTTACAGTGAACCATTGAAACTAGGCTAAACATGTTCAAATCTTCATACATTGATCCTCATGGATCCTTCAACATCAATTCAACATAAATTCATGTAAATAACAGTATATTTAATCACTTCAACATAAGAACATCACAATCTAATTGATAACAAACCGTGATCACGTTGCCCATGCAAGGCGAAATGGTTTTGGTAAAGGAGCATGGGTTCATCATGCAATTAGAGTCAAATTCACGTTAAAACCAATGGATTAACTTCAATTAATCATGATTTAATCATTCAAAACCTTTTTAGAAGGAACCCATGGCATTTTGAAGAAGAAAGTGTTTGATCATATTTTTCTCTTTGAAATCTTTGAGATAAACTCTCTAGATGCAAAGATAACTAGAGATGAATATCACCATACCATAATATTCATGAAGACCTCTAAAACCTGGTGATTCACCCACGAAAATCCAAGCTCTAAGCAGCTCTTAAGATTCACCAACAATGGTTGTTTTCTAGGGAGAAGAATTTTGGAGAGAAGATTTCTTACGTGTGTATGGGGTTGGGAATGTGTTGATCACGTTTAGAATGACATATATACACCCAAAATCAGTTTAATAATCAAACTAGAGTTGGTTTAGGACGTGGGGTGAATGGGAACTCACTTTAATGAAACAGTGCGCAGGCTTCAGTTCACATGCCACCATCGACTGACCAACCTACTGGACGTAGGTCAGTCGACGGCCTGTGCCTGGATTCTGTCGTTTGGTACTTAGCCAATTTTTTGGCTTGAGACCTGCCCAAGATAAGTGCCAATCTATGAGAACTCACTTACGGCCGTTTGTTGACCAACTGGCCGTGGTTTGGTCCGTCGATTGACACTGCCAAGGCAGTGTCTCGGCCAACTTTGGGTCCTTTTTGCGGGTCCTTTTGCAGGACCCTTTAGAGGTCTTACCAGAACTTTTACAACGTAAATACAACCCTTAACAAGTTGTAGACATTCCACTAAGTTTCACCCAAAACAAACACCAGCAACTCGTCCAAACAAGCAAGACCCCATCAAGACACACACATGCATGTCTCTAGGCTATCTTTCAAACGTCTTGGACGTTCTTGGACGTTTGACCTCCAAACTTCACTAAACATCATATACTATTATTTGACATCATTATAAACCATATTAAGACTTCATAAGCTCATGACATACAAATATAAACATGCACAAACACATGAGGCACATAGGTGACTAGTCGTCAAACATTTTGGTCGACCCTTGACGTTTGACTTCCAAATTACCTCAAACTTTATACACTTCCTCTAAACCATATTATAAGACATTTTAGGACCTAGAACATTAAGACGAACACGTTAGGCTCTAGAAACCCTAACTCATTTTGGGGGTCTTACAAAAATAACTTAAACCCTAACCCTAACCCTAATAATATCCCTTACCCTAACCCTACCATACACCCTAAAACCCAAGCCAAAAATACAAAAACCCAAACATTGAAAACTGAACCATTGATATTAACCTCAAATCCTAAACCCTAAACCCAAAAACCTAGAAAAAACTAACCCTAACCCTAATTCTAACCTTAACACTAACACTAACCCTAAACCTTAAACCAAAAACCCCAAGCCCTAAATACCAAAACCCAAACATTAAATACTAAACAATAGATTTTAAACCAAAAACCTATACCCTAAAACCTAAAAACATAAAAAACCTAAACCATAACCCTATCCCTATCCCTAACAGGAACCCTAACCCTATCTTTAACCCTAACCCTAAACCCAAAAACCAAAACCCAAAGCCCAAAATACCAAAACCCAAACATTAAACACTAAACCATAGATATTACAACTGAAATCCTCAAGCCCAAACCCTTAAACTTAAAAAACAACGTAAATCCTACCCCTACCCCTTACATTAACCCTAATCCTAACCCTACAAGAAACCCTAAACCCCAAGCCCAAACTACCAAAACCCAAACATTAAGCACTACCATTGATATTAAACCTTATTTCCTAATCCCTAAACCCATAAACATAAAAAAAAAAAAAAAACTAACCCTAACCCTAACCTTAACCTTAACCCTAACCCTAACCCTAACCCTAACCCCAAACCATAAACCCAAAACCCTAAGCCCAAAATACCAAAACCCAAATATTAAATACTAAACCATAGATTTTAAACCTCAAATGCTAAACGTTGAACCATAAAACCTAAAAAAAACTACACTCTAACCCTAATCCTAACCCTAACCCTAACCCTAAACCTCAACCCTAAACCCTAAACCCTAAACCATAAGTCCAAAAAAGAAGTCCAAAAAAAAATCCTATCCCTATCCCAAACACAACCCTAACCCTAGCCCTATCCTTAACCCTAACCCTAAACCCTAAACCTTAAACCCAAAGCCCAAAATACGAAAACCATAATATTAAACACTAAACCATCGATATTACAACTCAAATCCTTAACCCCAAACCCTAAAACAAAAAAAAACTAAACCCTATCCCAAACCCTTATTTTAACCCTAACCCTAACCCTACCATAAACCCTAAACTCTATGCCCAAAATACCAAAACCCAAACATTAAGCATTAAATCATTGATATTAAATCTCAAATCCTAAACCCTAAACAAGAAAACCTAAAAAAAGAAAACCTAACCCTAACCCTAACCCTAACCTTAACCATAACCCTAACCCTAAACCATAAACCAAAAATCCTAAGCCCAAAATACCAAAACCCAAATACTAAATACTAAACCATAGATTTTAAACCACAAATGTTAAACGCTGAACCACAAAATCTAAAAATAACCTACACCCTAACCCTAAACCCTAAACCCAAAAAAAATACCAATGTCACATCCGGGTTTACCCCCTAGACGTAACCGGCGTCGTCGTCCTCTCGGAGGACTAAGACAAGCCTCTTAGCTTCGTCATAGCATTCATCGACTAAAAATAAGTAAGAATTAAAAACTTTTTATCTAGAACTACTCGGAGGTTTACATAGACCTCTACATACACATCATTATATATATCAAGTATACATAGACTTGTTCATATACGAAGATTACTTAGTCTTCTACTTTTATTTCTTACACTTATATATTTAGAAAATAATAGTCATAAAACCATCTCATCTCATGAACCATCTATCGATTACAATAAATCTTGGGCATAGCCATACATCAAATGAAAGAAGCCGCATATAGGCTGTCTACTACATCGTCTCAAGAGAACAATAGAGTCAACATAGAATCATAGTAACTACACATCATAAAAGAGAGATATCGGCCACGTCCTCGAGAGAGTGAGGACCTACCACTTGGATGACAAATTACCCAAGTCTTCCTTCCTAGCAATTTGGATCAAGCTCAACGACCCGAACCTAAAATGTTTGGCGAAAAGGGAAAGAAAAGGGATTAGTACTCCACATGTACTAAGTATGGAATCTCATATACAATTACCAATCAAATATATTTAAAAAGGGACATTTATGAAACTATAATAGACTACATATGCAATTAAACCATAGCAAAGCAAATCATACTAATGATAACCTTCAATAAGTCACTAGTGCAATGATCAAGTAAAATTACCATGTCTCCTACTCAATCAAGTAACCTACCAAGACTACAATAAACAATTTGCTTACCAACATACTCTTCATATCATAATACGTCCTTCTTCAAGCAAAGACAACAACATTATATTCATAAGCATGTTATTCAACATACAAACCATTTATATCATACCATCTCTTTACATATATAATATTGACCTCTCAAAGTTCCTATCAAGGAAAACTAGTGCATGGCGTAGGTAGAGTCCCATACCCCTACCTAAGCTATAGCCAACCTCTCAAGTTACTTTGATTGGCCTATACCTTATTCATTCATTTTAATTAGCGAACATTTGCCTTAACCGACATAGACCACATAATCGAATGTGGAATCCGGTGTTATGAAACCTTACACCGATGGAAGGTGGTCTACCGGCCAAAGTAGAACCTAATGTAAACATAGCTATCTAGGTGGATCCACTAACTAGTATCCTATGGTGGCAACATAGTTCAAGAACTAAGAGGTAGATATCCCCATTTATACCATTTGGTAATATGGGCCGCTCCTCATGGGAATCCCTTAAAGTGACATATCCATCGAACATGGAAGTTATCATCACATGGGCAACTTCTAGGATGAATCTTTCCTTTCTAGGGACAAGTCATCATCTCCCATTGTCAAGTTTGCTCGGTGCTAAGCTAAGTCCCCATTTTTAGAGAAGCCATTAATCTTTATTAATCTTCTCAATTTAATTAGATAGAAGGGTCAATCCCTTGTATATCATCATTATAGCTCAATAAGAATTGTATGAGAATTAGTCCTTTCATAACAATCCATATAGGTGAAGTCACCCTCGTACATCTCATCATAATAGGACACATCATACAACTTCCCTATATTACATTACATCTAACAACCTCACAACCAACCTAAGCATATAAGTTCATGTATCATATCAACTTATCACATCAATCAACGCATACTTCAACATAACATTATCACATGATGACAATTAACCATAAGTTGAAGTAAAAGCTAGGATCATCAAGACTTACCCATACTCCTCCATAATCCATCAATAAAGGACCATACCATTAACTCATAGATCAACCAATCTTAGATCATCACGTCAATGTAATCCAATAATAATTCACAAGAACTAATCAAGGAGAAGCTCTATACTATGAAGCAATACTACGTCAAAGCTTAGTAGCATGATCTCAAGGGTATCTTCTTGACTAAGATTCAATATTCAAGAACATAGATGTGAAGAACTTCAATTCATCATAATAGATCCACAATCAATGCAATAACAATCATTAAAGACCATTTAACAAATTATGAGATCAATTCTATCAAACTCAACCTAATCCATATCAATTCAACATTTAGGGTTAAGGGTTAGGGGTCATCACCCACAACCTAGATCAAACTACATCAATTAACCATAATCAAGTTACAATTCATGATAATCTATTCATTCTAACCCAAAGAATACATAATTAACTCAATTCACATGATCACATTCGGATTTGGGTGAAACCCAATAGAAACTCAACTTTTTGGAAAAAGCTTTGAAGGAACCCTTTGAGGAAAGAATCTCAAAGGTGAATTAGATCCCATACCTTAAGGTTTGATGACGTTTTGATGGTGAATTTCGTGCTAAATCAACCCCCAATGATCTCCCCAAGTTGATCTCCAATGGAGTCTTCCAATAGAGAGAGAAAGTAGAGAGAAGGAAGAGAGTTTTGTTTTTGAGAGAATGATTAGGCTAATGAGGGTTGGGTATTTATAGTGGGGTCTTAAGTCACTTAATTAGTCTCTCTTAAACCCCTAATTACCCCTAAGTCAATTAATTAATTAACTAACTAAAACTAACTTTTCCAAAACTGCCACAGACCTTCCACGACGGATCCCCGACGATGGTCCGTCGTGGTCATGACGAACTGACATCCCTCCGTCCTGCACATCCGTCACGTTGGTCAGAGACTTGTGCAGGCGGAGGCTTTCTCCCCAGACACCAAGGATGGCACGACGGTCCGTCGTGGGCGTGACGGACTGACATCCCTCCGTCCTGCACATCCGTCATGTTGGTCAGAGACTTGTGCAGGCGGAGGTTTGTCCCACGGCACCAAGGCTGGCACGACGGAGACCTTGACGTCCCGTCGCGCCTGTGACGCCCCGTCATGGGGTCCGTCATGCCCTACTATTTCTAGGGTCCTCCTCGAGGGTCCTTGTTTGGTCCTCGGGGAGTCGTACCCTGACTTTTCCAGAATGAAACCATCCCACACTATATTTTACACCTATGGTAACAACCATTTACCATATTCCGACTCTTTAACTAGGTTAACTCAAAAGGACACTCTAGCCCTCTTATGACCCAATTTGCCGGACGTATAAGAGTTTCGGTTAAAACACCACTTCAAAGACTCTAAATATGCCTAATTGGGTAGGAACACTGGTTTAGATCCTAAGGAGACCATTTAAGTCTTATCACATGACCTCGGTATTTCAAAATGTTACATTATCCCCCCCTTAGGAACATTCGTCCCTGAATGACACCAAACACTCTTAAAATGTGGGAGTAGACTCAAGACTAGCAGCTCAACCAATTCACAATATTTAGTTAGCATGTACTATATTATTTCATAAAAAAAAAAATACTTCAAAACATCAATTTACCATATCTAAATCACCAAACTTGTCTCAAATATGCAAGAAACCAAACAACTTCCAAATTTATCTAAGGTCACCTTAAAGCGACTTTATTTTAGAAGTCTCCAAACTAGGAGTTTTGCAAAGTTTCACAAAAAACAACAGAGATTTACAATATCTAACGTATTTATATCATTAGAGAGAGGTACTAACCTTAAACATCAAAAAGATGAGGATAACGGGTTTTCATGTCGGCTTCCGCCTCCCATGTTGCACCCTCAACTAGGTGGTTCCTCCATAGCACCTTTACGGAAACCACCTCTTTGTTCCTCAACCTTTTCACTTGCCTATCAAGGATTTGAACCGGAACCTCCTCATAAGAGAGGTTATCCTTGACTCCGAGGCCTTCAAGAGGAAGAATAGACTCGGGATTCCCGACACACTTCTTCAACATGGAGACATGGAAAACCGGATGAACCAAAGCTAGCTCATTGGGTAATCTTAAACGATAGGCAACTTTACCAACCCTTTCTAAAATCTCATAAGGGCCTACATATCGAGGGCTCAACTTCCCTTTCTTGCCAAATCTTACCACACCCTTCATAGGTGAGATTTTTAAATACACCTTATCACCCTCTTCAAACTCCAAGTCCCTTCTTCTATTATCGGCATAGGACTTTTGTCGACTATAGGATGTTTGCAACCTATTTCTTATGATATGTACATTCTCCAATGTCTTGTAAATTAAGTCGGGACCGAATATCAATGACTCACCTACTTCAAACCATCCTATAGGAGACCTACACCTCCTTCCATACAAGGCTTCATAGGGAGCCATGGAGATGGACGAATGAAAACTATTATTATACGCAAACTCCACCAACGGCAAATGCTTATCCCAACTCCCTTTAAAATCAATGATGCAAGGTCTAAGCATATCCTCAAGAGTTTGAATCGTGCGTTCCGCTTGACCATCCGTTTGAGGATGGAAGGCGGTACTTAATTTCACTTTAGTACCCAAACCTTTTTGAAACGACTTCCAAAATCTAGATGTGAATTGTGCACCTCTATCCGAAATGATGGATAACGGAATACCATGACGACACACAATCTCATCTATGAAAATCTTCGCATAATCTTCCGCCGAATACGTAGATTTGACGAGGATAAAGTGAGCGGACTTAGTCAATCTATCAACAATCACCCATATAGAATCATATGACTTTTGAGTCCGAGGCAATCCTACTACGAAATCCATATTAATGTCTTCCCACTTCCAAGTAGGAATTTGGATCTCCTGTAGTAAGCCACCCGGCTTTTGATGTTCCGCCTTCACTTGTTGACAATTCGGACATTTAGCAACAAATTCCGCTATATCCTTCTTCAAACCTTCCCACCAATATATTTCTCGAAGGTCATGATACATCTTTGTAGAACCGGGATGGATGGAATAGTGGGATCCATGGGCTTCATCAAGGATCCGATCCCTCAATCCATCCACATCAGGAACACACAACCTCCCTTGATACCTCAATACACTATCTTCTCCTAAGGAGAAAGACTCGTTCGCCTTGCCAAGAACTGATTCCTTTAATTCCATCAATAGTTGGTCAAGGTGTTGTTTGGACTTCACCTCAACCACCAATGATGACTCGAGCTATGATGAACCGTGGCACCTCCATTTAGCGAACTCACCAATCGCACTCCCAATCTAGTCAAACGATGAAAATCTTTTACTAGATCTTTCTTGTCTTCATCTATATGAGTCACACCACCCATAGTCATACGGCTTAAAGCATCTGCCACCACATTTGCCTTGCCGGGATGATATAGGACACTCATATCATAATCTTTCAACAACTCTAACCACCTTCTTTGTCGAAGATTCAAATCTTTTTGAGTAAACACATATTGAAGGCTCTTATGATCAGTGAAAACATCTACATGAACACCATACAAGTAGTGTCTCCATATTTTTAAAGCAAACACCACGGCCGCTAACTCAAGGTCATGAGTCGGATAATTTCTCTCATGCACCTTAAGTTGCCGCGAAGCATAGGCAATCACCTTCCCATTTTGCATAAGCACACACCCCAAACCTACGCGGGATGCATCACAATACACAATGAACCCTTTAGATCCTTCCGGTAAAGTTAACACCGGAGCGGAAGTAAGCCTATCCTTCAATAATTGAAAACTCTTCTCGCATGCCTCTGACCATTCAAACTTTTTACCTTTTTTAGTCAATGAAGTCAAAGGAGATGCAATGGATGAAAAGCCTTCTACGAACCTTCGATAATAACCCGCTAGACCCAAGAAACTCCTAATGTCAGTTGGGGTCAAGGGTCTAGGCCAGTTTCTTACCGCATCTGTCTTCCTTGGGTCTACCTCAACTCCCTCACTAGAGATGATGTGCCCAAGAAATGCCACCGACCTCAGCCAAAACTCGCACTTGCTATACTTGGCGAACAATTTATGTTCCCTAAGGGTTTGCAATACTACCCTTAGATGATCCATGTGGTCAACCTCATTTTTCGAATACACCAAGATATCATCGATAAATACAATAACGAATAAATCAAGGTACTTTCGAAACACCCTGTTCATCAGATCCATAAACGCCGCCGGAGCATTTGTGAGACCAAAGGACATAACCACGAACTCATAATGTCCATATCGAGTCCGAAAAGCTGTCTTTGGAATATCTTCATTTCTCACTCTAAGCTGGTGGTATCCGGACCTCAAATCAATCTTTGAGAAGTAACTCGCTCCTTGAAGTTGATCAAATAAATCATCAATCCGAGGAAGAGGATACTTGTTCTTGATGGTAACCTTGTTGAGTTGCCGGTAATCAATACACATCCTCAAGGACCCATCTTTCTTTTTCACGAACAAGACCGGAGCACCCCATGGAGAAATGCTAGGCCTTATAAAGCCCTTGTCTAGCAAATCTTTAAGTTGTGCCTTCAATTCCTTTAACTCGGCCGGAGTCATTCTATAAGGAGGAATAGAGATAGGATTTGTTTCCGGTATCAAATCGATACCGAAATCGATTTCCCATTCGGGAGGAATGCCAGGAAGGTCATCAGGAAAAACCTTCGTAAATTCACTCACCACGGGGACTGACTCTATATGAGGAACTTCGGAATCCACTTCTTGGACTCTCACAATATGGTAGAGACACCCCTTCGAGATCATTTTACACGCCTTTAGGCATATTATGAAACGACCTCTAGGAAGAGAATTTCCACCCTTCCATTCTATAACGGGTTCATTTGGGAAACAAAACCTCACAATTTTGGTCCTACAATTGATGGAAGCGAAACTAGCATGCAACCAGTCCATACCTAATATGACATCAAAATCGAACATGTCTAGCTCAACTAGATCAATATGAGAAACTCTATGAGGCATTGAAATAGGACAATTTCGGTAGACCCTTTTTGCTACCACTGATTCACCAACCGGAGTAGACACCAAAATAGGTTCATGCAAAATATCAGGTAAGGTACTAAACTTCTTAGCTACTAATGGAGTAACGAAAGACAAAGTAGCACCCGGATCAAGTAATGCATACACATCAATGGCAAAGATTTGTAACATACCAGTCACCACATCGGGAGAGGCCTCTTGGTCATCTCTCGTACGAAGAGCATAAAAATGATTCTTCTTGGGAGCCTCACTCACTTGGTTTTGTACATTCCTTTCTCGGCTCCTTATGTTAGGGCAGTCCCTAACTTTGTGATCACTCTTCCCACAACTAAAGCAATTTCCCGTTCCGATCAAGCATTCACCATAGTGCTCCTTCCCACACTTAACACAAGTAGATGAGTTTCCACCCTTTCTTTTTGCAACTTTTGGTCTAGGGGCTTTAGGATCCCTAGTCTTGGGAAATTTGGATGGAACATGGTTTGAGAACCTCTTCTTGAATCTAGGCCTGTCTTGAATTCCCAACCTATCTTTAGAAGTTTCACTCTCATAAGACCTTGTTCTTATTAAGTCCTTATCCTTATCCTTCCTTTTTGCTCTAGCCTCCTCAACCCTTCTTGCATGCACCATGAGACGACCAATATTCATGTTATGATGTAGCATAGCCGACTGACACTCCTCTTGTAAGTCGTCCGATATACCTGTCACATATCGACTCATTTCGTCTCTAGGGTCGGAGACCAAAGATGGAGCATATTTGGCCAATTGAGTAAATTTCAGAGAATACTCATGAACACTCATCGTTCCTTGGCGAAGATTGATGAATTCCACCACCTTCGTTTCCCTCATCTCTCTAGGGAAGAACCGATCAATGAAGGCTCCTTTGAATAACTCCCACGTCACTATCCCACTTCCAAGTGGCCTGTTGTCCTTCCATTGCGAATACCATATCTGAGCGACATCCTTGAATTGGTATGAGGCCAACTCGGCATTCTCGCTAGGTGACAGCCCCATAGCACACAAAACCTTGTGAACCTCATCAATAAATTCCTGAGGGTCTTCATCAACCTTCGACCCATAAAAGACAGGAGGATTCATTCGTGTGAAATCCCTAAGTCTGGAGGCCATAGTCTGTTCATGGACTCTAGGTGCCAAATCCCTATTGGCTTGGGCAGTCATAGCTTGGGCTTGCACTGTTGCGGCTTGAGCTTGAGTAGTTATGGCTTGAGCCATTTGAGCAATAATAGCTCTCATCTGAGCCTCTGTCATCGGTGGAGGATCAGCAGGAACCTGGTCATCAATAGCAACCTCTTCAAGAGGAGGGGCAGGTTCATCACGAGGAATTCCCGCAGCAGCCATCTCTTCCTCAAGTCTTCGAGCCGCGTTTCTTCTAGTATTCATCTCCTATAACCAAAACACAAGGTTCAGGCGAAAGCATATCCGTCGTACATTCTAGGGGCACGATATGGATTTCCAACAATGAGAATGATTCCTAATCGCCAAATAAATTCCTATTCATAAGTGTGGCGCGCTTCACAATTATGAATACAAACTTAAATAATGTGGTTGAGAGAGAGACGTTAACATCAAGGATATTCAACCTCATGCTCTGATACCAAGTTTGTCACATCCGGGTTTACCCCCTAGACGTAACCGGCGTCGTCGTCCTCTCGGAGGACTAAGACAAGCCTCTTAGCTTCGTCATAGCATTCATCGACTAAAAATCAGTAAGAATTAAAAACTTTTTATCTAGAACTACTCGGAGGTTTACATAGACCTCTACATACACATCATTATATATATCAAGTATACATAGACTTGTTCATATACGAAGATTACTTAGTCTTCTACTTTTATTTCTTACACTTATATATTTAGAAAATAATAGTCATAAAACCATCTCATCTCATGAACCATCTATCGATTACAATAAATCTTGGGCATAGCCCTACATCAAATGAAGGAAGCCGCATATAGGCTGTCTACTACATCGTCTCAAGAGAACAATAGAGTCAATATAGAATCATAGTAACTACACATCATAAAAGAGAGATATCGGCCACGTCCTCGAGAGAGTGAGGACCTACCACTTGGATGACAAATTACCCAAGTCTTCCTTCCTAGCAATTTGGATCAAGTTCAACGACCCGAACCTAAAATGTTTGGGGAAAAGGGAAAGAAAAGGGATTAGTACTCCACATGTACTAAGTATGGAATCTCATATACAATTACCAATCAAATATATTTAAAAAGGGACATTTATGAAACCATAATAGACTACATATGCAATTAAACCATAGCAAAGCAAAGCATACTAATGATAACCTTCAATAAGTCACTAGTGCAATGATCAAGTAAAATTACCATGTCTCCTACTCAATCAAGTAACCTACCAAGACTACAATTAACAATTTGCTTACCAACATACTCTTCATATCATAATACGTCCTTCTTCAAGCAAAGACAACAACATTATATTCATAAGCATGTTATTCAACATACAAACCATTTATATCATACCATCTCTTTACATATATAATATTGACCTCTCAAAGTTCCTATCAAGGAAAACTAGTGCATGGCGTAGGTAGAGTCCCATACCCCTACCTAAGCTATAGCCAACCTCTCAAGTTACTTTGATTGGCCTATACCTTATTCATTCATTTTAATTTAGGGAACATTTGCCTTAACCGACATAGACCACATAATCGAATGTGGAATCCGGTGTTATGAAACCTTACACCGATGGAAGGTGGTCTACCGGCCAAAGTAGAACCTAATGTAAACATAGCTATCTAGGTGGATCCACTAACTAGTATCCTATGGTGGCAACATAATTCAAGAACTAAGAGGTAGATATCCCTATTTATACCATTTGGTAATATGGGCCGCTCCTCATGGGAATCCCTTAAAGTGACATATCCATCGAACATGGAAGTTATCATCACATGGGCAACTTCTAGGATGAATCTTTCCTTTCTAGGGACAAGTCATCATCTCCCATTGTCAAGTTCGCTCGGTGCTAAGCTAAGTCCCCATTTTTAGAGAAGCCATTAATCTTTATTAATCTTCTCAATTTAATTAGATAGAAGGGTCAATCCCTTGTATATCATCATTATAGCTCAATAAGAATTGTATGAGAATTAGTCCTTTCATAACAATCCATATAGGTGAAGTCACCCTCGTACATCTCATCATAATAGGACACATCATACAACTTCCCTATATTACATTACATCTAACAACCTCACAACCAACCTAAGCATATAAGTCCATGTATCATATCAACTTATCACATCAATCAACGCATACTTCAACATAACATTATCACATGATGACAATTAACCATAAGTTGAAGTAAAAGCTAGGATCATCAAGACTTACCCATACTCCTCCATAATCCATCAATAAAGGACCATACCATTAACTCATAGATCAACCAATCTTAGATCATCACGTCAATGTAATCCAATAATAATTCACAAGAACTAATCAAGGAGAAGCTCTATACTATGAAGCAATACTACGTCAAAGCTTAGTAGCATGATCTCAAGGGTATCTTCTTGACTAAGATTCAATATTCAAGAACATAGATGTGAAGAACTTCAATTCATCATAATAGATCCACAATCAATGCAATAACAATCATTAAAGACCATTTAACAAATTATGAGATCAATTCTATCAAACTCAACCTAATCCATATCAATTCAACATTTAGGGTTAAGGGTTAGGGGTCATCACCCACAACCTAGATCAAACTACATCAATTAACCATAATCAAGTTACAATTCATGATAATCTATTCATTCTAACCCAAAGAATACATAATTAACTCAATTCACATGATCAAATTCGGATTTGGGTGAAACCCAATAGAAACTCAACTTTTTGGAAAAAGCTTTGAAGGAACCCTTTGAGGAAAGAATCTCAAAGGTGAATTAGATCCCATACCTTAAGGTTTGATGACGTTTTGATGGTGAATTTTGTGCTAATCCAGCCCCCAATGATCTCCCCAAGTTGATCTCCAATGGAGTCTTCCAATAGAGAGAGAAAGTAGAGAGAAGGAAGAGAGTTTTGTTTTTGAGAGAATGATTAGGCTAATGAGGGTTGGGTATTTATAGTGGGGTCTTAAGTCACTTAATTAGTCTCTCTTAAACCCCTAATTACCCCTAAGTCAATTAATTAATTAACTAACTAAAACTAACTTTTCCAAAACTGCCACAGACATTCCACGATGGATCCCCGACGATGGTCCGTCGTGGTCATGACGAACTGACATCCCTCCGTCCTGCACATCCGTCACGTTGGTCAGAGACTTGTGCAGGCGGAGGCTTTCTCCCCAGACACCAAGGATGGCACGACGGTCCGTCGTGGACGTGACGGACTGACATCCCTCCGTCCTGCACATCCGTCATGTTGGTCAGAGACTTGTGCAGGCGGAGGTTTGTCCCACGGCACCAAGGCTGGCACGACGGAGACCTTGACGTCCCGTCGCGCCTGTGACGCCCCGTCATGGGGTCCGTCATGCCCTACTATTTCTAGGGTCCTCCTCGAGGGTCCTTGTTTGGTCCTCGGGGAGTCGTACCCTGACTTTTCCAGAATGAAACCATCCCACACTATATTTTACACCTATGGTAACAACCATTTACCATATTCCGACTCTTTAACTAGGTTAACTCAAAAGGACACTCTAGCCCTCTTATGACCCAATTTGCCGGACGTATAAGAGTTTCGGTTAAAACACCACTTCAAAGACTCTAAATATGCCTAATTGGGTAGGAACACTGGTTTAGATCCTAAGGAGACCATTTAAGTCTTATCACATGACCTCGGTATTTTAAAATGTTACAACCAAGCTCAAAAAACTTAAACCCAAACATTAAACACTTAACCATAGATTTTAAACCTCAAATCCTAAACCACAAACCCTAAAACCTAAAAACAACCTAAACCCTAACCATACCCCTAACCTTAACCCTAACCTTAACCTTAACCCTAACCCTAACCCTAATCTATTAACCCAAAACCCCAAGCCCAAAATATAAAAACCCTAACATTAAACACTAAACAATAGATTTTAAACTAAAATTCCTAAACCAAAAAAAAAACTAAACTCTAACCGTAATACTATCCCTAACACGAACCCTAACCCTAACCCTAACCCTAAACCCTAAACCCTAAACCCATATCCTAAAATACCAAAATGCTAACATTAAACACTAAACCAAAGATATTACAACTTAAATCCTTGACCCCAAACAATAAAACCTAAAAAACTGTCACATCTAGGGAGCACCCCCTAGAAATAACATGGTGTACTTGACCTCTCGGAGGTCTTATACAAGCCCATAGTCATCATTCATCGCTTTGACATAGTAAATTTAGAGGAAAATTTAAAACTTTCTTAGCACATCATATGCTAGAACATTACTTCATATAAGTATAAAACATAAGTCATAATGCATATATAGACCTTAAGTCTCTTTGCCATCTTAGACTCAATAACATTTGAGTACATTAGGGACACGGACCATAAGACACATTACATAACTATACATATTTAAAGACTTTATATTAAAGACATAAGTAAGAGATCCTTGAACTTTAAGGATTCCTTTACTTGAGCTTGGAAATAATCTAGCAAGCTCTTCACCATTCAAGACATCCTTTAAGCATCCATAACCTACACTTTGTGTAAAAAGTAGAGAAAAAATGGGATTAGCACAAGAATGTACTAAGTATGGCAACCATGCAAAAACATGCATTTAAAAGGGACATTTTCTTTGAAATCATACTTCATGCTTTTGAGTAAATCTCCATAAAACCTTTAACCAATAGCATTTATATCATTCACATACACCATATAAACATATTCAAAGACCAAACATTACATAAGATCACATATAGGATTTATTACATTTTTAAGCCACTTTACAGTAAGCTACCTTTAGCTTAACACTGAACCCTTTTTCCTTTAACTCATCAACCTTCCAAGTAACCTCTAGTGATACTAGGTGCAATGCATCACCCTAAGGCCACAAGGAAAAACATACATACAATCTATACAAGGCAACACATACCATCATAGAAGTATAGTACAACATATACACATTTAAGCCAAACTATAAAGACATTATAGTAAACTACATCAAGTCACACATACATTTACTTCTTTGCATATGCACCATTATTTAACCTTGTTAATGACACCAATCTTAGTCTACTAGTGCAATGAACATATGAAGCCCCATAACCCCATACTCTTAGCAAACCCCTCATGAGACCACAAACCTTAACGTTCAATTCATATCATGCTAATACAAGACCTTCATCATATAGTCAATAATATCAACATCATGCATATAGACTCATACCATGCACATCTTCATAACAAGTAGACCAATACTACAATGTCATACTTAAAGAATCATATACTTAGACACATGCATTAGAACACCTTCCTAGAACTTCCTAAGGAGATACTTGTACAATGTCTAGATGGGTTCATTACTTCCACCTATCCAAAGTAACATTTCTTAAGTAATTCTAGTTAAGGTCCTAGTCATTTACTTCCATTGTCCATTTTACTTTAGGGAAACTATAGCCTTAACCGACATAGACCATGTGATGCTAAACATGGAATCCGGTGTCATAAATCCCTACACCGAAAGAAGGTGGTCTACCGGCCAAAATAGAACCAAAGGTAACATAGCTTTCTAGGTGGATCCACTAGCTATTATCCTATGGTGGCAACATAGTTATGGAACTTGGAGGATATCTTGGAAACATCCCTCTATGCCCTTGGGCTATGAAGCTTTCCACATCATGAGATTTATGGTAGACCTACCTTTCCATATTGGAAAGGGACACACACTCATATACAAGTTCACTCGGTGCTAAGCTAAGCTCCCTTTATTGAAAAAGCATTTATTATCATTTATTGATAAAACATAGGCTTAGGAGAAGTCATCCCATCATATGCTTAGCTCATAGGTCATAGATGAGAATTCATCAACCTAAATCATGTGAGAAATCCTTTCACATGGACATAGAATATGCAAAGCACCATCTAGTTAAAGATACGCTTGAGCACACCTTTCAAGGCTTCTCTATTAACTAAATCATCATTCGTGTGTGTGTATACATATATGTGAGCAAACCTTTCACATAACACATTAAGTCACACATGTTCATACATCATATCGATACATATAGAAACCAAAGCTAGAACTATCCTATCAAGGTACACATGTGCAATACATAGTGAAAGTCCCATACCCTTGGCCGTACTAGTACACCTATCAAGTCATCCTAGTTAACGAAACACATATCATACTTTCATAAGCTTTATCTTAATATGCATAGTAGTAGACACTAGTGAATATAAGAACAACCTTTCATTTAGACACCATGAACCTTTACTACTTTCAAGCATGCATGAAGTGTGTGTGTGTACATTGGTCAACATGATCACATAATGGTTATCAACAACATATTGAGGCATCCAGCCTCTTAGACCACATGACCCTTTCAAGCATAGACCACACAACACACAATAGTATAGCAGGCAAGTTAACTTCATAGAACTCTTTAAGACTCCTAACATTCGCTTTTCACACATTCACATAGGGGTACATGGGTAGGGTTCATCAACCATTAGCACCTCAAAAATGGCAGAACCTACACATGATATTACATAACCCTTTACATGCTCATAACAATAGTAACATAACCTAGATTCACAACTCAAATAGAAGACTAGGCACAAGTTACACATAAAGTGATAATCATAACCACTCCTTCATATATTCATCAAATTGCCTTAAAGGCCATATTCAACACATATATAATGACATAAAGTAAACACCACCACCATAAGTGGAACATACCACACAATGACACTCACGGCTTCATCAACATTATTATAAAGAAGTAAAGAAGTAGAAGAATAGAGCAATTCTTACCAACACTTTAGCCTTTGGCCATCATTGACCTTTACTACTCTTTCATCAACAATTCAAGTATAGGGAAGTATCTTAAGTACAATAATCACAAAAGAAACCATGTACAATTCGCTACAAGTTCATATTACAATCTAATACATTACATCACACATATACTAGAAAGTAGAAGAACATAGATCTTTAATCCAATTTCACTTGCATTGATCATCAATTGTATTTCATCAATGGCATAAGTCTAGGGAAGTAGCTAATCATACACTTAATCATAAAGAAATCGTGCTTAAATCACTTCAAGATCAAGCTACAACAAAGGCGTTAAACTTGTCAATTCGCTAGAGTATAGAGAGGAATTAACCAACACTATTGATTCTCTAAGGCCTTGACCATCACTTGTATTTTAACAATAATGTACATGCTAGGCAGCGTCTAACTAGATCACTACATCAAAGGAATCAGGCTTCATCTATCCACAATTCGAGATCACATCATGTACATAGTATTATCAATCGCTAGACTAGAAGAGACTAGATAAATTCACATAATCCATCTTTACTTCAATAATACAAGATTCATATTCATAATTCAAGCATGATATTAACCTAGAACAGTAGATATAATAATCACTTCAATGTAAGAACATCACAATCTAATCGATAACAAACCGTGATCACATTGCCAATGCAAGGCTAAATCGTTTTGTTGAAGGAGTATGGGTTTATCATGCAATTAGAGTCAAATTCACGTTAAAACCATTGTATTAACTTCATTTAATCATGATTTAATGGTTCAAAACCTGTTTAGAAGTAACCCATGGCAGATTGAAGAAGAAAGTGTTTGATCATATTTTTCTCTTTGAAATCTTTGAGATTGACTCTCTAGATGAAAAGGTAACTAGAGATGAAGATCACCACACCTTAATCTGCATGAAGACCTCTAAAACCTGGTGATTCACCCACAAAAATCCAAGCTCCAAGCACCTCTTGAGCTTCACCAACAATGGTGGTTTCCAGGGAGAAGATTTTTGGAGGGAAGATTTCATACGTGTATATGGGGTTGGGAATGGGTTGATCACATTTAGAATGACTTTTATACACCCAAAATCAGTTAAATAATCAAACTAGAGTCGGTTTAGGACATGGGGTGAATTTCCATTCACCCTTTTAATGAAATAGTACGCAGGCTTCAATTCAGAGGCCACTATCGATGGACCAACCTACTGGACGTAGGTCAGTCGATGGGCTGTGCCTGGCTTCCGTCGTTTGGTACTTAGCCAATTTTTAGGCTTGAGACCTTCCCAATCTAAGTGACGATCGATGATACCTCACTTACTTGCCCGTTGGTTCACCCACTGGCCGTCGTTTTGTTCGTCGATTGACACTGCCAAGGCAGTGTCTCGGCCAGCTTTGGGTCCTTCTTGTGGGTCCTTTTGCGGGACCCTTTAGAGGTTGTACCTGGACGTTTTAAATGTAAATACAACCCTTATAAAGTTATAGACATTCCACAGAAGTATAACCCAAAACAAACACCTGCAACTCGTCCAGACAAGCAAGGCCCCATCAAGACACACACATGCATGTCTCTAGGCTATCTTTCGAACGTCTTGGACGTTCTTCGACGTTTGACCTCCAAACTTCACTAAACTTCATATACTATCATTTGACATCATTATAAACCATTTTAAGACTTCATAAGCTCATGACATACAAATATAAACATGCATAGACACATGAGGCACATAGGTGACTAGTAGTCGAACGTTTTGGTCGACCCTTGACGTTTGACTTCCAAATCACCTCAAACTTTATACACTGCCTCTAAACCATATTATAATACATTTTAGGACCTTAGAACATTAATAAGAATACGTTAGGCTCTAGACACCCTAACTCATTTTGGGGGTCTTACAATATCCCCCACTTGGGAACATTCGTCCTCGAATGACACTTACAACACTTTAAACATAACAAGGACTTCAATGCACAATAGATCAATTCATATTATCCTTAACATCATCACATAGAAGTTAATGCACAAAACTTACAAGGAACTCAACTTCACACCATATAACACTCAATGCACACAAGCAAGCAAAAGCTTCAATTTACTCACTCCTTATGCATTAATCAAAGAGGCTCTTATCATGATCATGTTCATAGGAGGAACATTCTTCTCCTAATAATGACATGGTCATTACAATCCATTATATTAAGAGTTCATCATGAATTGCCACACATCGGCAGATTACAATGATACCCCAAAAGCCATTTAAGCACTCATACCTCAATGCACATAGACTTGAGTAAGATAGGTTGACAATTGATTCTTATAAGTTAGACCTAGTGTTATGACGGTCATATTCAACCATAACATGCTTAGTTGTGCCCATGGAGGAATGCCCATATCCTCAACACACTTGCATGTATCATGAGCTCATACCCAATCAAATGCACAAATGTCATCTTCACGGTAATATGAGAAATTCTCAACTTTTAAACCAAGACATGTTCATGTTTTCTTCCTAGTGAAGTCTAAATGGTAAGTCACACCAAGTGCATCACAACAAATAGGAAGCCATTTCACACAATGTCAATTTATAAACTAATACTCACCTTCACAGTAAGCATCGATTAGGAACAACAATACAAATTATAGGCACATACATTAATACTAAGCTACACATGCTTTCACTTTTCAAGAGTGAGCCTAAAATCATGCTTTACAAACCATACAAGTCACATAATTTCAAGAGACTCCACATATTTCATTTAAAGAGACTCAACTTTTTTTCATTATAAGGCTAAACCTTACATATCACAAGTGACTAAAAATCAAGTTTCCTAGTTATCTCATGAAGTCAAGTGTACCATTAGCATGTTAGGATGTACAATACTCATGAGAAACATGTATTTAATCAAAATTTCCATTCATGCACTTTGGAATATTCATAAGATCTTTAAGATGATGTCAATCAATACATACCAAACATATAAAGTTCATGCAATTCATACTTTATGCAAGACTCTATTCATGAAAAAGCTCATCAAGACTTCATTAGATTCAAGATCGACCAAAAATAGAAGGTCAAGATAGACAATTCCTATAACCTTACTATTCCATCACCATCTCCAACTTAGGGTAAACCCAATTAAGAGCAACTTAACCCAACCTTAAGAGGATCTTATCTTAACAACATTCATTTTTCATCACTTAAAAGCGATTATCACCATAAAAGGAATTACAGTAACATACCATAAGGGCTTCAAAGGTGTTATAAACTTTATCACCTATGCAATTCCTCCTCAATCATCATGTTAGGTCATACTATTCAACCACATATGGTTTTCATACAATATAATAGACACAAAGGTCATACAATATTAGGGGAAAACAACAAGGAGACTTAGCCATAATATTTCTTCTTTTCTCTAGAACATTAGAGTAAGGTGACTTCTAGGTCACTAAAAACCCCATCATCACCCTACCAAGTCATGCATACTATCTTTACACCTGGGATCAAGTATATACACAGAACTCCAATCCATATTAGGTAATCATGAATGTTCACACAACCCAACTAAGGCAATATTTGAAACATCATGCAGATATTCATAGGGACATAATGAACACCTTAAAAAGCATCTTCTTAAGGTAGCATGCTTTCATAGGTAATCACTAAGCATTTCAAGTTCAAATGATAATAGTAAGCCACAAACATGTAAAACCATATAGTAACACACCATTTCAAAAGAAACTCATGTCAACCATAGGAACTTCTAACATGCTTTAACTATACCATGACATACCGTCTTCAACATAACATGCTATTTGTAAGACCCCAAAATGAGATAGGGTTTCTAGATCCTAACATATTCATTTTAATGTTCTAAGGTCCTAAAATGACTTATAATATGGTTTATAGGCAGTGTATAAAGTTTGAAGTGATTTGGAAGTCAAACATCAAGGGTCAACCGAAACGTTCGACAACTAAGTCATCTAAATACCTTGTATGTGGTTCTATGTGATTATGTGTGATTCATGAGATTATGAAGTCTTTAAATGGTTTATAATAATGTTAAATGATAGTATATCAAGTTTTGAGAAGTTTGGAGGTCAAACGACCAAGAACGTCCAAGGCGTTTGAAAGATAGCCCTTAAGACGTTCATCGTGTGTCATGATGGGGCTTGGCCTGTTTAGACGTCTTGTAGGTGTTTGTTTTGGATGAAATTTATGTGGAAGGTCTATAACTTGTTAAGGTTTATAATCTTGTTGTAAACGTCCAGGTACGACTTCTAAAGGTCCCCACAAGAGGCCCCAAAAAAAAGGACCCAAAGCTGCCTAAGACACTGCCTGGGCAGTGTCCATTGACGGACACAACGATGGATTGTTGGTCCACCAACGACCCGTCGATCAGGTCTCGTCGAGGTAAACATGACTTGGGCAGGTCTTAAGCCAATTTTTGGCTAAGTGTCAGGCAACGGAGGCCAGGTACGGCCCGTCATGGCCTTGACGCCCCGTCATTGCCATCGTCGCGGGTGGCCTGCAACTGGCAGCCTGCGTGCTGTAAATTAAAGGGGTGAATGGGAAATTCACCCCACGTCCTAACCTGACTATAATAGGTTTATTTAGTTAATTTTAGGTGTATATAAGTCATCTAAAACATGATCAACCCATTCTAAAATCAACTCACATGTTTTGAGCTCTTCCCTCCAAAATATGTTCTCTCTAAAACCACCATTGTTGGTGAAGCTCAAGAACAGATTTAAGCTGGGTTTTTCCATGGATGAATCACAAAGTCTTAGAGGTTTTCAACTAGACAAAGGTATGGTGATCCTTCATCTCTAAGTAACCTTTCACTTGGAGAGTTCTTCTCAATGTTTTGAAAGAAAGTTTATGATCAAAGTTCTTCTTCTTCAATCTAGCCATGGGTTCTTTCTCAAAACATTTTTAATGATTAAATCATGATGAATTGAAGTTAATACAGTGATTTGAACGTGATTTCACTCCAATTGCATGATTAACCCATGTTTCTTTCAAAATTGGTTTATCTCTTGCATGGGCTTTGTGATTATGGCTTGTTCTTGATTAAATGGTGATTCTCATACGTTGAATTGCTTGTGTTTATTGTTATTTACGTTAATTGGTGGTGAATTGATGATGATAAGTCCATGATGATAAATATATGAAGATTTGAACATGAATAGCCTATGTTTCTACACGTTACCTTGAAGTCGATTATGAGATCGGTTGTGTAGAATGTTGATTATGTATGACGGCTGTAGCTACTGTTTTAGGGTGATATAATGGATGAATTTTGTAGGTATAAATCCTTAAAGATCAAATTAAGAAAGGCTTGCATGAATTGATCTAGATTCGTTTAGGCTATGAAGTCAAAAAGCTAAGTGTGTGATAGATCTTGCATTGTGGTTAGATGAAGCATGATTTAGTCTTGAGCTGGAGGTTCAGGTGCTGGGGCCTCGGGGGCTGGTGGTGGTGTCCCCTGAACTGGAGCTGCTGCTGCTCTAAGCTCCTCTGGCGGTGGCGGTGTAGCAGAGCTCTCCGACTGGAGCACAATACCAGGCATAGACTGGGCACAGGCCCTAGTAACTCTCCGGGTCTGACTAGTACCTTCTGCTACAGATTTGCCCTTCTGTGCGGCTGTCGCTTTCTTTGGAGGCATAGCTGAAAACACAGGGATTCGTTAGAGAGGGATTATCCTGTTAATATAGCTCTATCGCTCGATCTAGAATAAGAAGAAAGGATGACATCCTAAATGTCCTATAGCTTCCTGTTTATAGATGTGGTGCACAACACACCGATAAACAGGACTCTACTAGACACGGTCTGTAGACACTTCCGAGGAAGAACCGCTCTGATACCACTTTTGTCACGACCCAACCCGATGGGCCGTGACTAGTGCCCGTTTTGGACACTCACCTACAAACCTGTTAAGTGTAACCAACTGAAACTAAGAAAATATGGAATTTAATCAAATCAAGCCAACCCCAACGCCATATATACATAAAGTGGATCTGCCTTATAAGGAGTCATAACCATTCAACCGTAACAACATACGCGAGCCGACAAGGCCGCCACTATCCAAAGCATAAAAGCATACGTAAGCCGACAAGGCTGCCACTACACAATACACAATGATGTACGCAGCCGACAAGGCTGCCACTGTACAAGCGGACATCCCAAACAAACCATGTCCAGACCATTATCCAAAACATATATATGCAACCCACATAATGTCTACAGACCTCTAAGAGTATAATAGTGAAAATCGACGGGACAGGGGCCCGCCGTACCCATAGATAAGCAAAAGACTACATAGAAAGTTATGTACCAAAACGACTGGGCTCCGAAATAGTGGAGCTCTCCCAATCAGCAGAGTAGATATCCTAGGCGGGAGGATCACCGAACTGTGCGTCTACACCTGCGGGCATGAAATGCAGCCCCCCGAGGAAAGGGGGTCAGTACGGACAATGTACTGAGTATGTAAAGCATAAGGTAAAGAGGACAGGATACCAACATGATAATTCGAAACATGATATCGCTACACATGTACCTTATAAGTGAAAATCATACATATCTTTAACATATAAGGTGCCCAGCTTCCCTAGTAAGTGACTCAGCAAAATAATCATCATATATATACATTATACGTACCCGGCCCTCTAGTGAGGGACTCAGTGAAATAGTCATCACATCATCTCTGTCATCATCATCATCATAACCATCCTCATCACCAATCATATATATAATATACATAGTCGGCCCTCTAGTGAGGGACTCGATGACATATGCAAGAAACTCCGCACGAACATTACCCGGCCCGAGACTCGGTGAAATGATAAATGACTCTATGCACGAGCAGAACATTATGAGCAACCATATGCAATTAAAATCATTTCTTATAACTCAATAGAACAATCAACGTGAACCAGCAAGGAGTATTACCAAAGATTAACGTTTTATCAAGATTATGAACCTTTAACAGGATATGAAAACGTAAAATCTCAATGACTCTAAGAAGCACTACCATAGATATGATAAATCACCATAGCCTTATACATAGCCGATATATAGAAGAATAGTTTGTGGAAGCAAGAATATACGTCACCTAGACGCTCTAGAAGTAAGTATCAAACCTGTCCGTCATTCGCTTATTTTTAAAAGTCATGCCAAACAAAGAAAGAAAGGATAGCGTTACATACCGTATAGTCGAGCAGCAAGACCAATATTTATTGCCCAAGCTATTAATCTATAACAGGCAACAATCGTGCCGCAATTAGATAGACGTCGTGCTTTACTACTTATTGTAAGCTAGCTAAATAATCTAACGAAAATCCGGCAGCACTTCCCCTATTTTCCTTACTTCGTCCCAATCCAATAACAACCCAAATTATCCACAGCAATACCAATAACACATATAACCCAATGAATCATATTAAACAGCCCCCCCCCCCAAAACCATAGTAACGAAACAACGACACACCGAGCGATAACTCATTTTATAATTCGCAACACATCTACCTTATCGTATTCATCCCTTGGAGTATATACCCATAATCACATTAACATATACATAACGCCAAAATAGAATTTCCCGCATTTTGGTTTAATCAAAACAGCCCAAACACTAACACGACACCACTAATAATCCGATCATGGTTTCCGTTCATACTTAGCACATTCAATAACTAAAACAAATTTTCTAAGCTACTGGTCACGCCCCTTTCTTAACATTAATGGCTAATTAACAATGGCATTCTAAGGAATTAACACACCAAGCAAAGAGATTACTAACCAAATTCTTTGTAGTTGTTGGCCGAGAGTTGCATGGCTGTTTTTCTCCCTTTCCATGGCTGCCTAAGCTAAGTGGTGAAGAAGATGATATGTTTGCAATGCATTTCACCACCTCATTCATTATATGAAGTGGAGGCATCCCCCCTCTACACGTGCCCCACTAAGGCCCAGCTCCCAATCTGATTTCTTTTAATTTGCCTTGAGTGGTGGGGCCCAGTTGATTAATTTAATCCTAATCAGCCACTAATTAATTCCACACTTAATGTTAATGACACTTACATTAGCCAAATCATACCTAATATCACATTTGGAATTAACATCCTTGCCTAATATTTCTTTAATCACTTGGAACTTAAAATAAAATCTCATTCCCCGGACTTACATCGACTAGCTCATGACGCGCACTACGTATAAAAATACGAGGCGTAACATCCTTCCCCCCTTAGGAACATTCGTCCTTGAATGTTAAGTTAGCGTCTTACAAAAAAATTCCAGCAAGGTCTCTCTAACAGTTATACCTATCAACCTGCATTCTGTAACCTACAGATGCCTCACAGAGTCACAACTTACTACATAATCTCGTTAATCAATCAATATAGTCAAGCTAGGAATCAAATTACCTGCAGGTACGGGGAACAAGTAAGGATACTTATTCTTCATTTCTTCTTCCGCTTCCCAAGTCATCTCCTCCCTATTATTATTTCCACATCCTTAGTACGTAACCTTCTAACCTGGCGATCAAGTATAGCTACGGGTTTCTCCTCATATGACAACTCCTCTGTTACCTGAACATCATCTACAGGGAATACTCTAGAAGGATCACCAATACATTTACGTAGCATCGATACATGGAAGACTGGATGTACCGCCTCCATATCAGATGGTAGATCCAACTCATAGGCAACCTTACCTATCCTACAAACAATCTGATAAGGCCCAATGTATCTAGGACTGAGCTTCCCCTTCCTGCCAAATCTCATCACACCCTTCATAGGTGATACCTTCAGGAATACCCAGTCACCAATCTGAAACTCCAAATCTCGACACCGATTATATGCATATGACTTCTGTCGACTCTGGGCTGCTAATAATCTTTCCTGAATAAGCTTCACCTTGTCAACAGCTTGCTGAATCATATCCGGGCCTATTAACTTAGTCTCGCCAACATCGAACCAACCAATAGGTGACCTGCACTTCCTCCCATATAAGGCCTCGTACGGTGCCATCTGAATACTAGAATGGTAGCTATTATTATAGGCAAACTCAATGAGCGGCAAGTGGTTATCCCAGCTACGTTTGAAGTCAATAATACAGGCCCACAACATAACTTCTAATGTCTGAATAGTACGCTCAGCCTGCCTATCAGTCTGAGGGTGAAATGTTGTGCTAAGGTTCACCTGTGTCCCCAATCCTTTCTGAAACGATCTCCAAAAGTTGGCTGTAAATTGAGATCCTCTGTCTGATATAATGGACGTGGGAACCCCATGAAGTCTCACTATCTCCCTGACATATAACCTCGCATAATCTTCAGCCAAAAAGGTAGTCCTGACTGGAAGAAAATCGGCCGATTTTGTCAGCCTATCTACAATAACCCATATAGAGTCATACTTCCGTTGAGTGCGAGGTAAGCCTGTAATGAAGTCCATATTAATCATCTCCCATTTCCATGTCGGGATCTCTATCTCCTATAATAGTCCACCAGGCTTTTGATGTTCGATCTTGACTTGTTGACAATTCGGGCACTGAGCAACAAACTCCGCTATGTCCTTTTTCATGCCATCCCACCAGTATAAGCATCTGAGGTCATGATACATTTTCGTTGACCCTGGGTGAATAGAATAACGGGCAGAGTGTTCCTCTCCCATAACCTGCCGTCGTAGCCCCGCAATATCAGGTACACATAATCTGCCTTCATATCGTAACACTCCGTCAGGTGTAACCTTAAATGGGGTCTTTTCCTTTTAAAGAGCTGCATCTCTATACTGTGCCAGAATAGGGTCCTCGTACTAGTGTCTCTTTACCTCATCTGTGATTGAGGACTCAGCAACCTCTCGAATAGAAACTCCACTATCGTTTGAATTAGCCAGACGAACTCCAAGGCTGGATAGCCGCTGAATCTCCCAAACCATCTCCCTCTTTTCTGGTTGTATATCTCTCATGCTACCCATGGACTTACGGCTATGAGCATTGCTACAAAATTTGCTTTCCCTGGATGATATAAAATATCAACATCATAATCCTTTAGCAACTCTAACCACCGCCTTTGTCGTAAGTTCAGCTCCTTCTGTTTAAAGATATATTGGAGACTCTTATGATCTGTATAGATGTCCACATGGACACCATATAAATAATGCCTCCATATCTTCAAGGCATGAACCACGACTGCTAACTCCAGATCGTGAGTAGGATAATTCTTTTTATGCTTCCTAAGCTGTCGGGAGGCATAGGCTATAACTTTTTCATGCTGCATCAATACACATCCTAGCCCAACACCCAAAGCATCACAATAAATAACATAGCCGTCTGGTCCCTCCGGAAGAGTTAGGACTGGAGCTGTAGTCAATTTGTCTTTCAATAGCTGGAAGTTTCGCTCACAAGCATCAGTCCAATGGAATTTGGATGCCTTTTGAGTTAGCCTTGTCAAAGGCGCTAAAATTGAGGCAAACTTTTCTACGAATCTTCTGTAATATCCTGCTAACCCCAGAAATCTGCGTACCTCAGTAGGTGTCGTAGGTCTGGGCCAAGTCTTTACCGCCTCAATCTTCTGCGTGTCTACCCGAATACCATCAGCTCCAATAATATGCCCCAAGAATGCCACTGAAGTCAACCAGAACTCGCACTTGGAGAACTTAGCATACAACTTCTGGTGCTGAAGCACCCTAAGTACCGTCCTTAAATGGTCTGCATGCTCCTCTTCTGAACGTGAATAGACCAGAATATCGTCTATAAATACAATAACAAACATATCAAGGAATGGTTTAAACACTCGATTCATTAAATCCATAAACACCGCTGGAGCATTAGTCAGCCCAAAAGACAGCACTCTAAACTCATAATGCCCTTATCGGGTCCGGAATGCCGTCTTTGGAATATCTGCCTCCCTTACCCGCACCTGATGATAACCTGACCGCAAGTCTATCTTTGAAAAACACTTAGCACCCTGCAACTGGTCAAATAGATCATCAATCCTTGGGAGGGGATACCTGTTCTTTACTGTTACTTTGTTCAGCTGCCTATAATCAATACACATCTGCAGCGACCCATCCTTCTTCCTCACAAACAGTACCGGTGCTCCCAAGGTGACGTACTAGGCCTGATGAAGCCCTTTTCTAGCAAATCTCTCAATTGCTCTTTCAACTCTTTCAACTCATCAAGTGCCATTCTATAAGGAGGTATAGATATAGGCTGGGTATCTGGCAGTACATCTATAGTAAACTCTATCTCTCGCTCTGGAGGAAGGCCTGGAAGTTCCTCTGGGAATACATCGAGAAATTCATTAACTACCGAGACTGATTGAAGAGTCGGTGCCTCTGCCTTTATGTCATGCACCCGAACTAGATGATAAATATAGCCTTTTCTAACTATCTTCCTGGCCTTAAGGTATGAAATAATCTTACCTTTCGGCGATACTGTACTCCCTTTCCACTCTATAATCGGTTCCCCTGGAAATTGAAATCGAACTATCTTTCCTCTGCAATCAATATTAGCATAACAAGCAGCCAACCAATCCATGCCCATGATAATATCAAACTCAATCATATTTAACTCTATTAGATCTGCTACGGTACGACGACTATATATAACCACTGAACAATTCTTATATACTCACGTGGCTATGACAGAATCTCCTACAGGTGTAGCTACCTCAAATGGTTCTATCAACTCAGACTCTATTCCGATTATACTAGCAACGAAGGGGGATATAAATGATAAGGTGGAACCTGGCTCTATTAATGCATACATACTTCGGGAGAATAGTGATAATATACCTGTGATCACATTAGGTGACGCCTCCTGATCCTGCCTACTAGTCAAAGCATATATGTGGTTCGAGGGACCGCTAGAACTAGAAGTTCCACCACGACCTCTACCACGGCCTGCTGGCGCCTGAATACCCTACCTCATAGGGCGCATAGCCACAAAAGAAGATGAACCACCAACGCACCCAGTAGGCTGTGCCATACCACCTGCACTACCTCTAAGGTGACACTCCCTCATAGTATGACCCTGACGGCCGCAAGAAAAACACACACCTGTAGCCCAACGACATTCCCCAGGATGGGACCTACCATAGTGAGAACACCGAGGCAAAGAGACTTAAGGTCTATAAATGTATTATGGCTTATGTTTTATACATATATGAGTTGAAGTTTCTAGCATATGATGTGCTATGAAAAGTTTTAAATTTTCCACTAAATTTACTATGTTAATGTGATGAAGGATAACTGTGGGCTTGTATAAGACTTCCGAGAGGTCTAGTACGCCGTGTTATTTCTAGGGGGTTCCCCCGGATGTGACAAACGTGGTATCAGAGCACGAGGTTTATAAGGTGGTCTTAGGTTCTAAGAAGTATCATATTGCCACGTCTAGTAGAGTCTTGTATCATTTGTTGTGAGTCGCGATACATCAAATGGTATGAGAGGCTATAGGACGATAGAGTTTCCCTTCTTCATCATTCTCGTATCGTACCGTAGAACTTAACTCTATAAGATCTCTCTCTTATGTTTTCTTGTCCGGTGGTCTTTTAGATGTGATTGCTTGGATGAGATTGTTCTCTATGCTTGAGGGAGAAAAATATGAGTTTAAATGCTTACCTTTGTTTTATGGTTTGGATAAATATGTGTTTAAAAGTGTGCATTGTTTTCCTTTGTATCTAAGTGGTACTTGATGAGTTACTAGTATAAATTGGAGTATTTTGTAAAGACTTGATCCTAGTTGTGATGATAGTATGTATGCTTATGAAGGATAATTTGGTAAAGCTTTGTATCTTATATTGCCACGCTTGTCCCCTCAATTGTCTAAATGTTGCATTTTTGGATATTTGGAAGCATGCTCACTGTAAAGCTAGGCAACTTATTGTAACATGTTTGGAGAACCAACTAAATTGTCCTTTGATTGGATGTTGTAGAGATGTGTATAGAATTGATGTATATGAACATGATAATGAATGTGAAAAGGAGTTTTGCTATTTGGAATGAAGGATGAGAGTTTTAAGGCATGATGAGTCATAGATTTGTTTCTAACTTCTTATTGTGTTGGGAGTCCCTTAATGATGTGGAATTGATGTTTCCCCTAGAATTGAGGGTAGTATCCTTATCTTTGTAGGGTGATGATGTGGGTTTGATTGACCTAGAAGTTACCTTACTTTAATGTTGAAAGAAATGAAAGAGTCCTTATGACTAAGTCCCCTTGTGGTATTCTCCTAATGATGTATGACCTTGGTGTCTATTGTATTGTATACAAACCTTATGTGGTTGAATGAGATGACCTAACTTGATAATTATGGATAAATTGCCTAGGTGATAAGGCTTAGAGTACCTTGGTGTTCCTATGTTAACTTACTGTAAATCCTTCTAAAGTTGTAATCACTTTTAAGTGACGAAAAATGAAGGTTGTTAAGTTAAGATCCTTTTTAACATGGGTTAAGTTTCTCTTAAATTGGGTTTACCCTAAGTGGGGGATGGGGACGAAATGGTAAGGTTGTAGATATTGTCTACCTTGTCCTTCTATTTTTACTTGAACTTGACAATAATGAATTCTTAGTAAGCTTGTTCATGAATATAGTCTTGCATAAAGTATGAGTTGCATGACCTTTATATGTTTGGTGTGTATTGATTTACATCATCTCAAAGAATTATGAATTTTCCAAAGTGTATGAAGGAAAAATTTTGATAAAAATCCATGTTTTCTCATGTTGAATCACATCTTGATATGCTAGTTGTGCATTTGAATTCATGAGATAAAACAAAGAAACTTGGTAATAGTCATTTGTGAGGTAAAATGTTTAGCCTTATAATGGAAATTGAGTCTTTTTAAAATGAAATATGTTGAGTCTCTTGAAAATTATATGACTTGTATGGTTGTCGAGTCTCTTTAAAATGAAATATGTCTCGTGATAGGTTTACTAAGTATGTGTGAGGTTATGGGGCCTTACATGTACATTGCACTAGTAGATTTAGATTGAGGACATGAGTTAGGTTTTATAAGGTTCTATGTGAAGTAAAATAAGTATATGTACATAATGACTAGGAGTTCATTGTAATGTCCTTTTAGTCTTGGTTTAACTAGGTCTATGTTGTACTATACTTTTATGATGGTATGTGTTATCTTGTGTAGATGATATGTATGTTTCCTTATAGACTTAAGGTGATGCATTGCACCAAGTATCACTAAAGGGTTACTTGGAAGGATTAATGAATACAAAGGAGGAGTTCACTGTTAAGAGATTAGAGTTCACTGTAAAGTGACCTCAATTTGGACTTAAATTCTATAAGTGTTTTTCTATGATGTTTGGCCTTTAATTGTGTTTTCATGAAGTATGAAAGTGATATAAATGCTATTGCTTAAAGGTTTTATGAAGATTTACTCAAAATGTCATGAAGTATGATTTCAAAGAAAATGTCCCTTTTTAAATGCATATTTTTGCATGGTTGCCATACTTAGTACATTCTTGAGCTAATCCCATTCTTCTCTATTATTTTTACACAAAGTGTAGGTTATGGATGCTTAAAGGATGTCTTGAATGGTGAAGAGCTTGATAGATGATTTCCCAAGCTCAATGAAAGGAATCCTTAAAGTTCAAGGATGTCCTACTTATGTCTTTAATGTAAAGTCCTTAAATAGTGTATAGTTATGTAATGTGTCTTATGGGCCGTGTCCCTAGTATACTCTAAAGTTATTGAGTCTAAGATGGCAAATAAACATAAGGTCTATAAATGTATTATGGCTTATGTTTTATACATATATGAGTTGAAGTTTCTAGAATATGATGTGCTATGAAAAGTTTTAAATTTTCCGCTAAATTTACTATGTTAATGCGATGAATGATAACTACGGGCTTGTATAAGACCTCCGTGAGGTCGAGTACGCCGTGTTACTTCTAGGGGGTTCCCCCAGATGTGACACTATTTCCCATAAGTCTCTTACATAGCCATAATTGGCATCACATCATTAAAACATGCCAAAAATTCACCTTCAAACATACTCATTCAACCATACAACCAAGTTAAGCATTAACTCAACTTTTCTCCGTCAAGCATAGAGACAATCTCATCCAAGCAATCACATATAAAAGACCACCGGACAAGAAAAAATAAGAGAGAGATCGTATAGAGTTACGTTCTATGGCACGATATGAGGAGGATGAAGAAGGGAAACTATATCATCCTATAGCCTCCCGTACCATTTGATGTGTCGCGACTCACCACCAATGCTACGAGACTCTACTAGATGTGGCAATATGAGACTTTCTAGAACCTAAAACCACTTTATAAACCTTATGATCTGATACCACATTTGTCACATCCGGGGAGCACCCCCTAGAAATAACATGGCGTATTTGACCTCTCGGAGGTCTTATAAAAGCCCATAGTCATCATTCATCACTTTGACATTGTAAATTTAGCGGAAAATTTAAAACTTTCTTAGCACATCATATGCTAGAACATTACTTCATATTATGTATAAAACATAAGTCATAATACATATATAGGCATTAAGTCTCTTTGCCATCTTAGACTCAATAACATTTGAGTAGATTAGGGACACGGACCATAAGACATAACTAAACATATTTAAAGACTTTACATTAAAGACATAAGTAGGAGATCCTTGAACTTTAGGGATTCCTTTCCTTGAGCTTGGGAATCATCTAGCAAGCTCTTAACCATTCAAGACATACTTTAAGCATCCATAACCTATACTTTGTGTAAAAAGTAGAGAAAAAATGGGATTAGCACAAGAATGTACTAAGTATGGCAATCATACAAAAACATGCATTTTAAAGGGACATTTTCTTTGAAATCATACTTTATGCTTTTTGAGTAAATCAACATAAAACCTTTAACCAATAGCATTTATATCATTCACATACATCATATAAACATATTCAAATACCAAATATTACATAAGATCATATATAAGATTTATTACATTTTAAAGCCACTTTACAGTAAGCTACCTTTACCTTAACAGTGAACCCTTTTTCCTTAAACTCATCAACCTTCCAAGTAACCTCTAGTGATACTAAGTGCAATGCATCACCCTAAGGCCAGAAGGAAAAACATACATACAATCTATACAAGGCAAAACATACCATCATAGAAATATAGTACAACATATACACATTTAAGCCAAACAATAAACATATTACAGTAAACTACATCAAGTCACACATACATTTACTTCTTTGCATATGAATCATTATTTAACCTTGTTCATGACCCCAATCTTAGTCTACTAGTGCAATGAACATATGAATCCCCATAACCCCATACATTCTTAGCAAACCCCTCATGAGACCACAAACCTTAACGTTCAATTCATATGCACAAGTAAGTGAATATAACCTCATTCATGTTAATACAAGATCTTCATCATATAGTCAATAATATCAACATCATGCATATAGACTCATACCATGCACATCTTCATAACAAGTAGATCAATACTACAAAGTCATATATAAAGAATCATATACATAGGCACATGTATTAGAACACATTCCTAGAACTTCCTAAGGAGATACTTGTGCAATGTCTAGATGGGTTCATTACTTCCACCTATCCTAAGTAACATTCCTTAAGTAATTCTAGTTAGGGTCCTAGTCATTTACTTCCATTGTCCATTTTACTTTAGGGAAACTATAGCCTTAACCGACATAAACCATGTGATGCTAAACATGGAATCCGGTGTCATAAAAAGCCACACCGAAAAAAGGTGGTCTATCAGCCAAAGTAGAACCAAAGGTAACATAGCTTTCTAGGTGGATCCACTAGCTAGTATCCTATGGTGGCAACATAGTTATGGAACTTAGAGGATATTTTGGAAACATTCCTCTATGCCCTTGGGCGATGAGGCTTTCCACCTCATGATATTTATGGTAGACCTACCTTTCCACATTGGAAAGGGACACACACTCATATACAAGTTCACTCGGTGCTAAGCTAAGCTCCCTATATTGAAAAAGCATTTATTATCATTTATTTATAAAACATAGGATTAGGAGAAGTCATCCCCTCATATGCTTAGCTCATAGGTCATAGATGAGAATTCATCAACCTAAACATGTGAGAAATCGTTTCACATGGACATAGCATATGTAAAGCACCATCTAGTTAAAGATACACTTGAGCACACCTTTCAAGGCTCCTCTATTAACTAGATCATCATTCATGTGTGTGTGTATACATATATGTGAGAACACCTTTCACATAACACATTAAGTCACACATGTTCATACATCATATCCATACATATAGAAACCAAAGCTAGAACTATCCTATCAAGGTACACATGTGCAATGCATCGACAAAGTCCCATACCCTTGCCCATACTAGTACACCTATCAAGTCATCCTAGTTAAGGAAACACATATCATACTTTCATAAACCTCATCTTAACATGCATAGTAGTAGACACTAGTGAATATAAGAATTACCTTTCATTTAGACACCATGAACCTTTACTACTTTCAAGCATGCATGAAGTGTTAGTGTGTGTGTACATTGGTCACATAATGGTTATCAACGACATATTGAGGCATCCAACAACTTAGACCACATTACCCTTTCAAGCATAGACCACACAACACACAATAGCATAGGAGGCAAGTTAACTTCATGGAACTCTTTAAGACTCCTAATATTAGCTATTCACACATTCATATAGGGGTACATGGGTAGGGGTCATCAACCATTAGCACCTAAAACATGGCAGCACCTACACATGATATTAAATAACCCTTTACATGCTCATATAAATAGTAACATAACCTAGATTCACAACTCAAATAGAAGACTAGGCACAAGTTACACATAAAGTGATAATCATAACCACTCCTTCATATATTCATCAAATTGACTTCAAGGTCATAGTCAACACATATATAATGACATAAAGTAAACACCGCCACCATAAGCAGACCATAACACACAATGCCACTCACGGCTTCATCAACATTGTTATAGAGAAGTAGAGAAGTAAAAGAATAGAGCGATTCCTACCAACCCTTTAGTTTTTGGTCATCATTGACCTTTACTACTCTTTCATCAACAATTCAAGTATAGGGAAGTAGCTTAAGTACAATAATCACAAAAGAAACCATGTACAATTCGCTACAAGTTCATATTACAATATAATACATTACATCACACATATACTAGAAAGTAGAAGAACATAGATCTTTAATCCAATTTCACTTGCATTGATCATCAATTGTATTTCATTAATGGCATAAGTCTAGGGAAGTTGCTAATGATACACTTAATCATAAAGAAATCGTGCTTAAATCACTTCAAGATCAAGCTACAACATAGGCATTAAACTTGTCAATTCGCTAGAGTATAGAGAGGAATTAACCAACACTATTGATTCTCGAAGGCCTTGATCATCAATCATATTTTAACAATAATGTACATGCTAGGCAGAAGCTAACTAGATCACTACATCAAAGGAATCAGGCTTCATCTATCCACAATTCGAGATCAAATCATGTACATAGTATTATAAATCGATAGACTAGAAGAGACTAGATATATTCACATAAGCCATCTTTACTTCAATCATACAAGATTCATATTCATAATTAAAACATGATATTAACCTAGAACAGTAGATATAACAAACTTAACATGATAGAAATCCACATTAAATCATTACGAGGCCATTGTTATAGTGAACCATTGAAACTAGGCTAAACATGTTCAAATCTTCATACATTGATCCTCATGGATCCTTCAACATAAATTCATGTAAATAATAGTATATTTAATCACTTCAACATAAGAACATCACAATCTAATCGATAACAAACCGTGATCACATTGCCCATGCAAGGCTAAATCGTTTTGGTGAAGGAGCATGGGTTCATCATGCAATTAGAGTCAAATTCACATTAAAACCACTGTATGAACTTCAATTAATCATGATTTAATCATTCAAAACCTTTTTAGAAGGAACCCATGGCAGATTGAAGAAGAAAGTGTTTGATCATATTTTTCTCTTTGAAATCTTTGAGATTGACTCTCTAGATGCAAAGATAACTAGAGATGAATATCACCATACCTTAATCTTCATGAAGACCTCTAAAACCTGGTGATTCACCCACGAAATCCAAGCTCTAAGCAGCTCTTGAGCTTTACCAACAATGGTGGTTTCTAGGGAGAAGATTTTTGGAGAGAAGATTTCTTACGTGTGTATGGGGTTGGAAATGGGTTGATCACGTTTAGAATGACTTTTATACACCCAAAATCAGTTTCATAATCCAACTACAGTTGTTTTAGGACGTGGGGTAAATTTCCCATTCACCCCTTTAATGAAACAATGCGCAGGCTTCAGTTCACATGCCACCATCGACGGACCAACCTACTGGACGTAGGTCAGTCGACGGCCCGTGCTTGGATTCCATCGTTTGGTACTTAGCCAATTTTTTGGTTTGAGACCTGCCCAATATAAGTGCCAATCAACGAGAACTCACTTACGGCCGTTTGTTGACCAACTGGCCGTCGTTTGTTCCGTCGATTGACACTGCCAAGGCAGTGTCTCGGCCAACTTTGGGTCCTTCTTGTGGGTCCTTTTGCAGGACCCTTTAGAGGTCTTACCAGGACTTTTACAACGTAAATACAACTCTTAACAAGTTGTAGATATTCCACTAAGTTTCACCCAAAACAAACACCTGCAACTCGTCCAAACAAGCAAGACCCCATCAAGACACACACATGCATGTCTCTAGGCTATCTTTCAAACATCTTGGACGTTCTTGGACGTTTGACCTCCAAACTTCACTAAACATCATATTCTATCATTTGACATCATTATAAACCATATTAAGACTTCATAAGCTCATGACATACAAATATAAACATGCACAGACACATGAGGCACATAGGTGACTAGTCGTCGAACGTTTTGGTCGACCCTTGACGTTTGACTTCCAAATCACTTCAAACTTTATACACTTCCTATAAACCATATTATAAGACATTTTAGGACCTTATAACATTAAGACGAACATATTAGGCTCTAGAAACCCTAACTCATTTTGGGGGTCTTACAAAAATAACTTAAACCCCAACCCTAACCCTAATAATATCCCTTACCCTAACCCTACCATACACCCTAAACCCCAAGCCGAAAATACAAAAACCCAAACATTAAACACTGAACTATTGATATTAACCTCAAATCCTAAACGCTAAACCCAAAAACCTAAAAAAAAAACCTAACCCTAATTCTAACCTTAACACTAACACTAACCCTAAACCTTAAACCCAAAACCCTTAGCCCAAAATAACAAAACCCAAACATTAAATACTAAACCATGGATTTTAAGCCTCAAATGCTAAACACTGAATCATAAAACCTAAAAAAACCTACACACTACCCCTAACCCTAACCCTAAACCCTTAAACTCTAACTCCAAAAAAAAGTCCAAAAAAACATAAGTCCAAAATACGAAAACCAAACATTAAACACTAAACCGTAGATTTTAAACCTCAAATCCTAAACCACAAACCGTAAACCCTAAAAAAAATCTAAACCCTAACCCAAGCCCTAACCCTAAACCATTAACCCAAAACACCAAGCCCAAAATACAAAACCGAATCAGTAAATACTAAACCATATATTTTATACCAAAAATCCTAAACCCCAAAACCTAAAACCTAAAATAATCCTAAACCATAACCCTAACCTTATCCCTAACATGAACCCTAACTCTAACCATATCCATAACCCTAACCCAAAACCCTAAAGCCTAAACCCAAAGCCTAAAATACGAAAACCCTAACATTAAACAATGAACCATATATCTTACAAATCAAATCCTTAACCCCAAACCCTAAAACCTACAAAACAACCTAACCCCTAACCCTAACCCTAATATTAACCCTAACCCTAACCCTACTATAAACCCTAAACCCCAAATACAAAATACAAAAACACAAACATTAAACACTAAACCATTTATATTAAACCTCAAATCCTAAACGCTAAACCCAAAAACCTAAAAAAAGATCAAAACCCTAACCCTAACCCTAAACTTAACCTTAACACTAACAATAAACAATTAACCAAAAAACCCAAGCCCAAAATACCAAAACCCAAACATTAAACACTAAACAATAGATTTTAAACCAAAAAACATAAAAACATAAATAAAAAAAAAAACTAACCCTATCTCTATCCCTAACAGGAACCCTAACCTTATCCTTAAGCCTAAGCCTAAACCCTAAACCCGAAATCCAAAGCCCAAAATACCGAACCCTAACATTAAGCACTAAACCATAGATATTACAATTCAAATTCTCAACCCTAAAACCTAAAAAAATGTAAATCCTAATCCTACCCCTTACATTAACCCTAACCCTAACCCTACCATAAATCATAAACCCCAAGCCCAAACTACCAAAACTCAAATATTAAACACTAAGCCCTTGATATTAAACCTCAAATCCTAAAGACTAAACCCAAAAACCTAAAAAAAAAAACTAACCCTAACCCTAACCTAAACCCTAACCCTAACCCTAATCCTAACCCTAACCCTAAACCATAAACCCAAAACCCTAAGCCCAAAATGCCAAAACCCAAACATTAAAAACTAAACCATAGATTTTAAACCTCAAATGCTAAACGTTGAACCATAAAACCTAAAAAAAAAACCTACCCTAACTCTAATCCCAACCCTAACCCTAACCCTAACCCTAAACCCTAAACCCTAAACCCTAAACCCTAAGTCCTAACAAAAATTTCTCTTTCTAAAATTTTCTCTCTCTAGAGAGGCGCTACAGTTCTGTCCAAATGGCTAATGAAAATTTTAACACGCGCGCCGCCTCAATGGCGCGTGCGCCTCCGGTGGAGGTCCAACGACCGTCGTACCAAAGCCATTTCGGGTGCCATGAAGATGGCCACAATACCCAATATAGCACGCACCTAAATTCATCTCCCAGCTCCTCGAAATTGTAGGACACAAATGCGATGAATACTGCATTTTCAAAAAAGGAGCTGGAAAGAGAACGAGAAATTATGTCCCCCAGCGTGACCACTTGGAATCAAGGAAAAATGGTAGAAGATATGGATTCTACCACTCTTGATATACAACATACCAAAAAATCAGTTCATTCCGCCGTCCCATTTGAGAGAAATTAAGAGGCAATTTTCGAAGGAATCACGACTAAGCCACCAGAACGTCACACTCAAATTTGAACAAATTCGAGCCACAATCGTAATGAACTAAGTACTGGGGTTTGTTCCTCTGATGATGGCGTCAATCTCACAAATATTTCAAGTGAAATGGACGGAGGAATCACCGGCAGGGGGAATTTCGGCAAAATTCTATCTCAAACCACCAGAAACCATGGAAAATCGACGACGGGAATTAATTCTCAAGCTATAGATATGCATTATAATGGAGGAAACAAACCTAACAATCCGTCACTTCATCATAAGGAATCTATGAACCACATGAACAAAGAAGGTCAAGAAATTGACGAAACTTAATCGAGTGCTACTCAAAATGCAGGTCACTCAACTGAAGCAATAGCAATAATCAATGGAAACAGGTCTCAACATGGGAAACGATTAACTGATGCCAACAAGAACAAAGCAGATTCATCGACTAAAGCACAATCTGCTAACTTCTCCTTTGGCATTACAGTAATTCTTCTGAAGTAACTCCTAATTTTACTTCTGGTATTTTGCAGGCCTTACCAAACCAGGAGAACATAGGTGAGGAATATGGGCAAAGGCAATCTCAAAGGAATGAACAATCAACTTAGCATCAACAGCTTCCATGCAAGGAATTGCAGCAGCAAAGAAATGTGCACAAGGAGATTGAAAAAGGCAAAGACAGTACAAAAAATGCTCAAAAAAATGCAAGAAACCAAAATATCAGCCTAAGAATAATAGTCAACAGGAAGTATCAAATGCTTCTTATCAAGACAATAAAGCAAGCATGGATTATCAACACAACTTCCTAAAGATATCCAACAACTTCACTAGGTATGATCCTAACTCCCAAATAGATAGAATTGACAAACAAGGGAATAAGGCTGCTCAAGGAAATACTAGACAGGTTAACAACCAACAGCAGGGTCAAAATCAAAATCCTGTTAAACAGGACAAGGCTAATGAGCTAGCACCATACACTGTCGTTCAATTATTCGCAGCTCGTCTTATATATAACCAATCGAAAAATGAAATCCCTATTGTTTTGAATAATCCTATACACACTACTAGACAGGGATATCCGGCAGTGTTGCTTGATGAAGAGGATTATTATGTCAAATTGACTAAAAGTTGCAAGTATACACTTGTGGCAAATTTACAAATACAATGCCTAAGATGGAATTGGTTAGGAAGAGTTTCACCCTTCAAACTCAACTTACAGGGGGGTGAAGATTACTCACTTTAACTCTAGGCATGTGTATATTGATCTAGATAACGAATTCAATTATAAAACTGTTTGGACGAAATTGAGGATGACTATTGAAGGGCAGTTGATGAGAATTCAAGCTTGGACCCCTGATTTTACCCCGGAAGAAGAAACTCCTATTGTTCCTATTTGGGTTGATGTGCCAGGTCTACCATGGCATTGTTATAATAAAGTTTTGTTGACAACTATCTTGGAATCAATCAGGAAGGTTTTATATCTTGATTCCCCAACTTCCCAAAGGACTAGAGGTAGCACAACTAGGGTGAAAGTTCAAGTTGATCTCACTAAGGAAAGGCCAGAACATGTTTGGTTGGGCTTTAAGAATTCCAACCCCAACAAAGGGAGATGGCTAAAGGTACAATATGAAGGTATCCCCGACTACTGTATGTATTGTAAACATCAAGGGCATATGGATTATGATTGTACTATCAAAAGAAGATACGAAGATATTAACAGGAGGAAAGAAATGGATTCTGAAAAAAAAAACAAGTCAAAAGGAGAACAACAACAAGGTGGAGATGGAATAGAAAAAAAAATTAAAATAAAATCAAAAAGGAAATCAACATACTGGAAAACAATAAGACACAAGAAATCAGGCTCAAAGAAATCATGATCAAGAATTATCAGAAAGGGAGGAGCAGTGGCAGACACAACGGAGAAAACAATCAAAGAACTTGGAGCAATCCAACCCCAAAACAGCATGGAGAGCACGTTCACCACAACACAAGGAAACCACTGAAAACAGGCAGCAGACAGCAGGCACATCAGGAGCAGGAGCAGCAGGTGGACACCTCAAAAAACAAAGGTACAGACAGTAATACCCAACAAATCCAAGAAACAAATATTGTGTCACCACCAACAACTCAACAAAAGAATATGCAGCAACATCAAAATCAAGTCACACCTTCCAATAAGAACAAGAGAAAAGGTATTGACTTATCTCTCCCCACACCCCAGCAAACCCCTGTAATTGTTGTTAAAAATGCTTCGAATGCTGGTTTGGTTGTTATAGTTGATAGAGGTATGGATGTGGGGTGTCAGGAGAAGCCCACTAATCTGCAGAAAGGGGTAACCAAAGGGGGAAAGAAATTTATGAATCTGAACACACTGACCATAGAAGAGACTTTAGAGCCTCAGACAGTAAGTTTCCAAACACCAGTAATCAGGAGTTTCAAGAAATTTTCAGTCAACTTCAAAGGCAAGAATCTGATCAGTTACTCGAAAGAATTGGAAATGAAAAAGCAGGGGGTAATAATGTTGTTAATGATCAACACCAATAGGTTACTGATAACTCTGAGAAACAGCAGCAACAGGGTGAGAAAACTTCTGTTGAAAAACAAAACAACAGATCACAAGGCAAACCTAGCAAAAAGAAAAGAAAAGCTATTAAAAGAAGAAATCAAAGAGAGGCAGGTATGCAGGGTGATAATGAGGAGGCTCAAAGAGAAAATAAGTCACTAAAACAATACCATGTGAATTCAGACTATGATGTGATAAATTCTGAAGATGAATTTGATGAGGATACTCAATCTCTCAATGAAAAGGAGGGAGAAGAGGATGAGGATTAAACTAGTGTGCATTTAATTAAGGCATTTGGTTCTACTTTCCAAAGTGAGTTTGAATCTGAAATTCATGAAGCCTCTTATCAACAAGGTTTATCTCCAACGGGTAGAAAGGAAGTCAGGCAATACAACAACACCGTTACAGCTAGCACATCTGCTAATGTTAGCAGACCCAACACCAGGTCCTGAAGTAAAGGTTATTAATGATCAGTACAATATGTTGGAATGCTAGGAGCATCAACACCCAAGGTTCTCTGGAAAGACTTCAAAATCTTAAGAAAATGCATAATTTGTCTATGATTGCTATTCTTGAACCTTTTGCAGATAACTCCCAAATCAACAAGTACAAGCTTCTTTTATCTATGGATAATGCTCTTTGTAATGGTATTGTCAAAATTTGGCTATTTTCGACCAATGATATGGAATGTGATACTTTGGAAATACATGATCAACATATCACTTGTTGGGCCAAACATGTTGAACACAGTGAGAAGTTTATTATTTCTCTAATTTGTGCTAAGTGCAAGGAACATATAAGAAGACCTCTTTGGGAAAGACTTTATTATATTTCCAATTTGGACAGCCCATGGTGCACGATTGGAGATTTTAATGTTATTACGTCAACCAAACAAAAACATGGAGGCATGCCCTATAACATGAACAAAAGTCTGGAATTTATTGATATCATTGAGGCTTGTGGTCTTATGGACATCGGCAACAGTGGTCATCTCTACACTTGGTGTAATCAAAGATCCACAGAAGCAAGAGTGTGGAAAAGATTGGATCGAGCCATGGTTAATGATAAATGGCTGGAATGTATGCCACAAACTACTATCTCTCTTCTTCCTGCTGTAGGCTCGAATCATTGCCCATTATTAATGGAAATGGAGGTGAGAATAGATCAAAAAGTCAAATACTTTAAGTTTTTGCACTTTTGGACTGAAAATGAAAAATTCAAGGATATTGTGCAAAGTTATTGGCAAGAGGAAGTAATTGGTGATCCTATGGGGAAACTCCATCAGAAAATGAAGAAATTGGCATCTATCTTGAGTAATTGGTCTAAGAGTGAATATGGCAACATCTTTTCTATGGTTATAGATTTTGAAGAACAAGTTAAAAAGGCGGAGGAGAATGTCATTAAGAATAATTCAGAGGAAAATAGGGCCAAGCTTCACCTCATTATTCTCAATACATCAAATACATGAAGTTGTAAGCTTCCATTCTCAAGCAAAAAACTCAACTCCAATGGTTCAAAGAAGGGGATAACAACTCCAAATATTTTCACTCTATTATGAGGGGAAGGAGGAGGAAGTTGTTTATTCACAAAATTTGCACAAATGATGAGATTTGGATACAAGAAGATGAGAACATTGCCAAAGAAGCTTGTATGTATTTTCAAAACATCTTCACTGGAAGATCAGGCCGAATCAGTGAAGAGGTTCTTAACTGTATTCCCAGCATGGTTACAGATGAGCAGAATCAATTACTTCAACAAATTCCTAATATGGAGGAATTAAACAAGTTGTTTTCTCCATGAATCCTAACTCTGCTCCAGGTCCGGATGGGTTTGGAGGGAAATTCTACCAGTCATGTTGAGATATTATTAAGGAGGATGTTTTAAGGGCTGTGCATCACTTCTTCTGTGGAAATATTATGTCTAAATATTTTTCACATGCTTGTCTTGTTCTTCTGCCAAAGATTGATCATCCTAACATATTTTCAGAGTTCAGGACCATCAGTTTGAGTAACTTCTCCAACAAAATTATTTCCAAGATTCTCTGCTTCAGATTCGCAGGTATTCTGTCTCAGTTTATTTCTGAGAATCAGTCGGGATTTGTTAAGGGAAGAAATATCTCGGAAAACATTATGTTAGCTCAAGAGATCACTCACAGTATCAAACAACCCAATGAAGGTGACAATGTGGTAATCAAACTCGATATGACTAAGGCATAACATAGAGTGTCATGGTCGTATACTTGTTTGGTTTTGCGAAGAATGGGTTTTGGTGAGATTTTTATTGACCTTGTGTGGAGAATAATGAGCAACAATTGGTACTTTGTTATTATTAATGGGTCCAGGCATGGTTTCTTCAAGTCAACCAGGGGTCTCAAACAGGGTGATCCTTTATCCCCGTCCCTATTTATTTTAGGGGCGGAGGTGCTTTCTCGGATGCTTAATATGCTTCATCAACAACAGAGTTACAAAAACCCAAACTTTAAATACTAAACCATAGATTTTAAATCTCAAATCCTAAACCCTAAACCCAAAAACCTAAAAAAACCAAAACCCTAACCCTAACCCTAACCCTAACCTTAACCCTAACCCTAACCCTAAACCATAAACCATAAACCGGAAACCCTAAACCCAAAATACCAAAACCCAAACATTAAATAATAAACCATAGATTTTAAACGTCAAATGTTACGTGGAACCATAAAATAAAAAAAATAAAAAAACTATACCCCAACCCTAACCCTATCCCTAACACAAACCCAAACCCAAAACCTAAACCCTAAACCCTAAACCCAAAGCCTAAAATACCAAAATCCTAACATTAGACACTTAACCAAAGATATTACAACTCAAATGCTCGACCGGAAACCCTAAACCTAAAAAACAACCTAAACCCTAATCCTAACCCTAACATTATCCCTAACCCTAACCCTACCATAAACCTTAAACCCCAACCGAAAATACCAAAACCCAAATATAAAACAATAAACCATTGATATTAAACCTCAAATCCTAAAACCTAAACCCAACAACCTAAAAAAACGAAAATCCTATCCCTAACCCTAATTCTAACCTTAAACCTAACCCTAACCCAAATCCTTAACCCAAATCCCTAAGCCCAAAATAATAAAACCCATACATTAAATACTAAACCATAGATTTTAAGCCTCAAATGCTAAACACTGAATCATAAAACCTAAAAAAACCTACACACTAACCCTAACCCTAACCCTAACCTTAACCCTAACCCTAATACCTAAACCCTAAATCCTAAACCCTTAAACTCTAAGTCCAATAAAAAAGTCCAAAAAAAAACCATAAGTCCAAAATACGAAAACCAAACATTAAACACTAAACCATAGATTTTAAACCTCAAATCCTAAACCACAAACCCTAAACCCTAAAAAATCTAAACCCATACCCTAACCCTAACCCTAAACCATTAAACCAAAACCCCAAGCCCAACATGCCAAAACCAAAATATTAAACACTAAACTATAGATTTTATACCAAAAATCCTAAACCCCAAAACCTAAAACCTAAAATAATCCCTACACCCTAATCCTAACCCTATCCCTATGTCACATCCGGGTTTACCCCCTAGACGTAAACGGCGTTGTCGTCCTCTCGGAGGACTAAGACAAGCCTCTTAGTTCGTCATAGCATTCATCGACTAAAAATTAGTAAGAATTAAAAACTTTTTATCTAAAACTACTCGGAGGTTTACATAGACCTCTACATACACATCGTTATATATATCAAGTATACATAGACTTGTTCATATACGAAGATTACTTAGTCTTCTACTTTTATTTCATACACTTATATATTTAGAAAATAATAGTCATAAAACCATCTCATCTCATAAACCATCTATCGATTACAATAAGTCTTGGGTATAGCCCTATATCAAATGAAAGAAGCCGCATATAGGCTGTCTACTACATCGTCTCAAGAGAATAACAGAGTCAACATAGAATCATAGTAACTACACATCATAAAAGAGAGATATCGGCCACGTCCTCGAGAGAGTGAGGACCTACCACTTGGATGGCAAATTACCCAAGTCTTCCTTCTTAGAAATTTGGATCAAGCTCAACGACCCGAACCTAAAATGTTTCGAAAAAGGGAAAGAAAAGGGATTAGTACTCCACATGTACCAAGTATGGAATCTCATATACAATTACCAATCAAATATATTTAGAAAGGGACATTTATGAAAACATAATAGACTACATATGCAATTTAAAACATAGCAAAGCAAAGCATACTAATGATAACCTTCAATAAGTCACAAGTGCAATGATCAAGTAAAATTACCATGTCTCCTACTCAATCAAGTAACCTACCAAGACTACAATTAGCAATTTGCTTACCAACATACTCTTCATATCATAATACGTCCTTCTTCAAGCAAAGACAACAACATTATATTCATAAGCATGTTATTCAACATACAAACCATTTACATTATACCATTTCTTTACATGCATTATATTGACCTCTCAAAGTTCCTATCAAGGCAAACTAGTGCAAGGCGTAGGTAGAGTCCCATACCCCTACCTAAGCTATAGCCAACCCCTCAAGTTTCTTTGATTAGCCTATATCTTATTCATTCCTTTTTGTTTGGGGAACATTTGCCTTAACCGACATAGACCACATAATCGAATGTGGAATCCGGTGTCATGAAACCTTACACCGATGGAAGGTGGTCTACCGGCCAAAGTAGAACCTAACGTAAACATAGCTATCTAGGTGGATCCACTAGCTAGTATCCTATGGTGGCAACATAGTTCAAGAACTAAGAGATAGGTATTCCCTCTATATACCATTCGGTAAAGGGGCCTCACCTCATGAGAATTCATGAGTGAATATTTCTCAAGGAAAGTCAACACTTCATGTAGATCTATAGGTGAGTGTTCCTCTAAGGGAAGTCAACACTTCATGTAGATCCATAGGTGAGTATTCCTCTAAGGGAAGTCAACACTCTATAAAGAACAAATGGTGAATATTCCTCTAAGGGAAGTCAACACCTCTCAATGTCAAGTTCGCTCGGTGCTAAGCTAAGTCCCCCATTTTTAGAGAAGCCTTTAATCTTTATTAATCTTCTCAATTTAATTAGATAGAAGGGTCAATCCCTTGTATATCATCATTATAGCTCAAATAAGAATTGTATGAGAATTAGTCCTTTCATAACAATCCATATAGGTGAAGTTAACCCTCGTACATCTCATCATAATAGGGCACATCGTACAACTTCCCTATATTACATTACATCTAGCAACCTCACAACCAACCTAAGCATATAAGTTCATGTATCATATCAACTTATCACATCAATCAAAGCATACTTCAACATAACATTATCACATGATGACAATTAACCATAAGTTGAAGTAAAGGCTAGGATCATCAAGACTTACCCATACTCCTCCATAATCCATCAATAAAGGACCATACCATTAACTCATAGATCAACCAATCTTAGATCATCACGTTAATGTAATCCAATAATAATTCACAAGAACTAATCAAGGAGAAGCTCTATACTATGAAGCAATACTACATCAAAGCTTAGTAGCATGATCTCAAGGGTATCTTCTTGACTAAGATTCAATATTCAAGAACATAGGTGTGAAGAACTTCAATTCATAATAATAGACCCATAATCAATGCAATAACAATCATTAAAGACCATTTAACTAATTAGGAGATCAATTCTATCAAACTCAACCTAATCCATGTAAATTCAACATTTAGGGTTAAGGGTTAGGGGTCATTACCCACAATCTAGATAAAACTACATCAATTAATCATAATCAAGTTACAATTCATGATAATCTATTCATTCTAACCCAAAGAATACATAATTAAATCAATTCACATGATCAAATTCGGATTGGGATGAAACCCATAAGAAACTCAACTTGTTGGAAAAAGCTTTGAAGGAACCCTTTGAGGAAAGAATCTCAAAGGTGATTTAGATCCCATACCTTAAGGTTTGATGACGTTTTGATGGTGAATTTCATGCTAATCCAGCACCCAAAGACCTTCCCAAGTTGATCTCCAAAGGAGTCTTCCAATAGAGAGAGAAAGTAGAGAGAAGGAAGAGAGTTTTGTTTTTGAGAGAATGATTAGGCTAATGAGGGTTGGGTATTTATAGTGGGGTCTTAAGTCACTTAATTAGTCTCTCTTAAACCCCTAATTACCCCTAAGTCAATTAATTAATTAACTAACTAAAACTAACTTTTTCCGAAACTGCCACAGACCTTCCACGACGGATCCACGACGACGGTCCGTCGTGGACGTGACGGACTGACATCCCTCCGTCCTGCACATCCGTCACATTGGTCAGAGACTTGTGCAGGCGGTGGTTTTCTTCCTAGACACCAAGGATGCCACGACGGTCCGTCGTGGGCATGACGGACTGACATCCCTCCGTCCTGCACATCCGTCATGTTGGTCAGAGACTTGTGCAGGCGGAGGTTTGTCCCACGGGCACCAAGGCTGGCACGACGGAGACCTTGACGTCCCGTCTCGCCTGTGACGCCCCGTGATGGGGTCCGTCATGCCCTGCTATTTCTAGGGTCCTCCTCGAGGGTCCTTGTTTTGGTCCTCGGGGAGTCGTACCCTGACTTTTCTAGAATGAAACCATCCCACACTATATTTTACACCTATAGTTACAACCGTTTACCAATTTCTGACTCTTTAACTAGGTTAACTCAAAAGGACACTCTAGCCCTCTTATGAACCAATTTGCCAGACGTTTAAGAGTTTCGGTTCCAACACCACTTCAAAGACTCTAAAATATGCCTTATTGGCTAGGAACACTGGTTTAGATTCTTAAGGAGTTCATTTAAGTCTTATCACATGATCTCGGTATTTCAAAATGTTACATTATCCCCCTCTTAGGAACATTCGTCCCCGAATGACAGCAAACACTCTTAAATGTGGGAGTAGACTCAAGACTAGCAGCTCAACCAATTCACAATATTTAGTTAGCATGAACTATATTATTTCATAAAAATACTTCAAAACATCAATTTACCATACGTGATCTCAACATTTCCTCATGACGTTTTTCTCCTTTTCATATAGGCATGAGCTTAATTATTCATCACTCAATTCAAATAATACCAAGTTCACTTTATCAATATGCTCAATACAATATCATCAAGGATTTAACCATATCTAAATCACAAAACTTGACACAAATATGCAAGAAACAAAACAACTTCCAAATTTATCTAAGGTCACCTTAAAGTGACTCCATTTTAGAAGTCTCCAAACTAGGAGTTTTGCAAAGTTTCACAAAAACAACAGAGATTCACAATATCTATCGTATTTATATCATTAGAGAGAGATACTAACCTTAAACATCAAAAAGATGAGGATAACGGGTTTTCATGTCGGCTTCCGCCTCCCATGTTATACCCTCAACTAGGTGGTTCCCATATAGCACCTTTACGAAAACCACCTCTTTGTTCCTCAACTTTTTCACTTGCCTATCAAGGATTTGAACCGGAACCTCCTCATAAGAGAGGTTATCCTTGACTCCGAGACCTTCAAGAGGAAGAATAGACTCGGGATTCCCAACACACTTCTTCAACATGGAGACATGGAAAACCGGATGAACCAAAGCTAGCTCATCAGGTAATCTTAAACGATAGGCAACTTTACCAACCCTTTCCAAAATCTCATAAGGGCCTACATATCGAGGGCTCAACTTCCCTTTCTTGCCAAATCTTACCACACCCTTCATAGGTGAAATCTTTAAATACACCTTATCACCCTCTTCAAACTCCAAGTCCCTTCTTCTATTATCGGCATAGGACTTTTGTCGACTATAGGCTGTTTGCAACCTATTTCTTATGATATGTACATTCTCCAATGTCTTGTAAATCAAGTCGGGACCGAATATCGATGACTCACCTACTTCAAACCATCCTATAGGAGCCCTACACCTTCTTCCATACAAGGATTCATAGGGAGCCATGGAGATGGATGAATGAAAACTATTATTATATGCAAACTCCACCAACGGCAAATGCTTATCCCAACTCCCTTTAAAATCAATGATGCAAGCTCTAAGCATATCCTCAAGAGTCTGAATCGTGCGTTCCGCTTGACCATCCGTTTGAGGATGGAAGGCGGTACTTAATTTCACTTTAGTAGCCAAACCTTTTTGAAACGACTTCCAAAATCTAGATGTGAATTGTGCACCTCTATCTGAAATGATAGATAACGGAATACCATGACGACACACAATCTCATCTATGAAAATCTTCACATAATCTTCCGCCGAATACGTAGATTTGATGGGGATAAAGTGAGCGGACTTAGTCAATCTATCAACAATCACCCATATAGAATCAAATGACTTTTGAGTCCGAGGCAACCCTACTACGAAATCCATATTAATGTCTTCCCACTTCCAATTAGGAATTTGGATCTCCTGTAGTAAGCCACCCGGCTTTTGATGTTCCGCCTTCACTTGTTGACAATTAGGACATTTAGTAACAAATTCTGCTATATCCCTCTTCAAACCTTCCCACCAATATATTTCTCGAAGGTCATGATACATTTTTGTAGAACCGGGATGGATGGAATAGTGGGATCCATGGGCTTCATCAAAGATCCGATCCCTCAATCCATCCACATTAGGAACACACAACCTCCCTTGATACCTCAATACACTGTCTTCTCCTAAGGAGAATGACTCGTTCGTCTTGCCAAGAACCGATTCCTTTAACTCCATCAATAGTTGATCAAGGTGTTGTTTGGACTTCACCTCAACCACCAATGATGACTCGGAGCTATGATGAACCGTGGCACCTTCATTTAGCGAACTCACCAATCGCACTCCCAATCTAGTCAAACGATAAATATCTTTTACTAGATCTTTCTTGTCTTCTTCGATACGAGACACACTGCCCATAGTCATACGACTTAAAGCATCCGCCACCACATTTGCCTTGCCGTGATGATATAGGACACTCATATCATAATCTTTCAACAACTCTAACCACCTTCTTTGTCGAAGATTCAAATCTTTTTGGGTAAACACATATTGAAGGCTCTTATGATCAGTGAAAACATCTACATGAACACCATACAAGTAGTGTCTCCATATTTTTAAAGCAAACACCACGGCCGCTAACTCAAGGTCATGAGTCGGATAATTTCTCTCATGTACCTTAAGTTGCCGCGAAGCATAGGCAATCACCTTCCCATTTTGCATAAGCACACACCCCAAACCTACGCGGGATGCATCACAATACACAATGAACCCTTTAGATCCTTCCGGTAAAGTTAACACCGGAGCGGAAGTAAGCCTATCCTTCAATAATTGAAAACTCTCCTCGCATGCCTCTGACCATTCAAACTTTTTACCTTTTCGAGTCAATGAAGTCAAAGGAGATGCAATGGATGGAAAGCTTTCTACGAACCTTCGATAATAACCCGCTAGACCCAAGAAACTCCTAATGTCAGTTGGGGTCAAGGGTCTAGGCCAGTTTCTTACCGCATCTGTCTTCCTTGGGTCTACCTCAACTCCCTCACTAGAGATGATGTGCCCAAGAAATGCCACCGACCTCAGCCAAAACTCGCACTTGCTATACTTGGCGAACAATTTATGTTCCCTAAGGGTTTGCAATACTACCCTTAGATGATCCATGTGGTCAACCTCATTTTTCGAATACACCAAGATATCATCGATAAATACAATAACGAATGAATCAAGGTAATTTCAAAACACCCTGTTCATCATATCCATAAACGCCGCCGGAGCATTTGTGAGACCAAAGGACATAACCACGAACTCATAATGCCCATATCAAGTCCGAAAAGCTGTCTTTGGAATATCTTCATTTCTCACCCTAAGATGGTGGTACCAGGACCTCAAATCAATCTTTGAGAAGTAACTCGCTCCTTGGAGTTGATCAAATAAATCATCAATACGAGGAAGAGGATACTTGTTCTTGATGGTAACCTTGTTGAGTTGTCGGTAATCAATACACATCCTCAAGGACCCATCTTTCTTTTTCACGAACAAGACCGGAGCACCCCATGGAGAAATGCTAGGCCTTATAAAGCCCTTGTCTAGCAAATCTTTAAGTTGTGCCTTCAATTCCTTTAACTCGGCCAGAGCCATTCTATAAGGAGGAATAGAAATAGGATTTGTTTCCGGTAGCAAATCGATACCGAAATCGATTCCCATTCGGGAGGAATGCCAGGAAGGTCATCAAGAAAGACCTCCATAAATTCGCTCACCACGGGGACTGACTCTATAGGAGGAACTTCGGAATCCACTTCTTGGACTTTCACAATATGGTAGAGACACCCCTTTGAGATCATTTTACACGCCTTTAGGCATGTTATAAAACGACCTCTAGGAAGAGAATTTCCACCCTTCCACTCTATAACGGGTTCATTTGGGAAACAAAACCTCACAATTTTGGTCCTACAATCGATGGAAGCTAAACTAGCATGCAACCAGTCCATACCTAATATGACATCAAAATCAAACATGTCTAGCTCAACTAGATCAATATGGGAAACTCTATGAGGCATTGAAATAGGACAATTTCGATAGACCCTTTTGCTACCACTGGTTCACCAACCGGAGTAGACACCAAAATAGGTTCATGCAAAACATCGGGTAATGTACTAAACTTCTTAGCTACTAATGGAGTAACGAAAGACAAAGTAGCACCCGGATCAATTAATGCATACACATCAATGGCAAAGATTTGTAACATACCAGTCACCACATCGGGAGAGGCCTCTTGGTCATCTCTCGTACGAAGAGCATAAAAACGGTTCTTTTTGGGAGCATTATTAGAACCACTTGGCTGACCACCTTTTTCTTGTCCCTTAGCATTAGGACAATCTCGAACTCGATGACCACTCTTCCCGCAACCAAAACAAATCCCCGTTCCTATCAAACATTCTCCATAGTGACCCTTCCCACACTTAGAACATGTAGGCTTCTCATTGGATGAGCTTCCACCCTTTCCCTTTGTAACTTTTGGTCTAGGGCTTTTAGGATCCCTAGTCTTGGGAAATTTGGATGGAACGTGGTTTGAGAACCTCTTCTTGAATCTAGGCTTGTCTTGAATTCCCAACCTATCTTTAGCAGTTTCACTCTCATAAGACCTCGTTCTTCTTGAGTCCTTATCCTTATCCTTCCTTTTTGCTCTAGCCTCCTCAACCCTTCTTGCATGCACCATAAGACGACCAATGTTCATGTTATCATGTAGCATAGCCGATTGACACTCCTCTTGTAGGTCGTCCGATATACCTGTCACATATCGACTCATTTCGTCTCTAGGGTCGGAGACCAAAGACGGAGCATATTTGGCCAATTGAGTAAATTTCAGAGAATACTCATGAACAGTCATCGTTCCTTGGCGGAGATTGATGAATTCCACCACCTTCGTTTCCCTCATCTCTCTAGGGAAGAACCGATCAATGAAGGCTCCTTTGAATAACTCCCACGTCACTAACCCACTTCCAAGTGGCCTGTTGTCCTTCCATTGCGCATACCATATCTGAGCGACATCCTTGAGTTGGTATGAGGCCAACTCGGCATTCTCGCTAGATGATAGCCCCATAGCACACAAAATCTTGTGAACCTCATCAATAAATTCCTGAGGGTCTTTATCAACCTTCGACCCATAAAAGATAGGAGGATTCATTCGTGTGAAATCCCTAAGTCTGGAGGCCATAGTCTGTTCATGGACTCTAGGTGCCAAATCCCTATTGGCTTGGGCAGTCATAGCTTGGGCTTGCACTGTTGCGGCTTGAGCTTGAGTAGTCATGGCTTGAGCCATTTGAGCAATAATAGCTCTCATCTGAGCTTCTGTCATCGGTGGAGGATCAGCAGGAACCTGGTCATCAATAGCAACCTCTTCAAGAGGAGGGGCAGGTTCATCACGAGGAATTCCTGCAGCAGCCATCTCTTCCTCAAGTCTTCGAGCCGCGTTTCTCCTAGTATTCATCTCCTATAACCAAAACACAAGGTTCAGGCGAAAGCATATCCGACGTACATTCTAGGGGCACGATATGGATTTCCAACAATGAGAATGATTCCTAATCGTCAAATAAGTTCCTATTCATAAGTGTGGCGCGCTTCACAATTATGAATACAAACTTAAATAACGTGGTTGAGAGAGAGACGTTAACATCAAGGATATTCAACCTCATGCTCTGATACCAAGTTTGTCACATCCGGGTTTACCCCCTAGACGTAACCGGCATCGTCGTCCTCTCAGAGGACTAAGACAAGCCTCTTAGCTTCGTCATAGCATTCATCGACTAAAAATCAGTAAGAATTAAAAACGTTTTATCTAAAACTACTCGGAGGTTTACATAGACCTCTACATACACATCATTATATATATCAAGTATACATAGACTTGTTCATATACGAAGATTACTTAGTCTTCTACTTTTATTTCATACACTTATATATTTAGAAAATAATAGTCATAAAACCGTCTCATCTCATAAACCATCTATTGATTACAATAAGTCTTGGGCATAGCCCTACATCAAATGAAAGAAGCCGCATATAGGCTGTCTACTACATCGTCTCAAGAGAATAACAGAGTCAACATAGAATCATAGTAACTACACATCATAAAGAGAGATATCGGCCACGTCCTCGAGAGAGTGAGGACCTACCACTTGGATGGCAAAATACCCAAGTCTTCCTTCCTAGCAATTTGGATCAAGCTCAACGACCCGAACCTAAAATGTTTGGGAAAAGGGAAAGAAAAGGGATTAGTACTCCACATGTACTAAGTATGGAATCTCATATGCAATTACCAATCAAATATTTTTAGAAAGGGACATTTATGAAAACATAACAGACTACATATGCAATTAAACCATAGCAAAGCAAAGCATACTAATGATAACCTTCAATAAGTCACAAGTGCAATGATCAAGTAAAATTACCATGTCTCCTACTCAATCAAGTAACCTACCAAGACTACAATTAGCAATTTACTTACCAACATACTCTTCATGTCATGATACATCCTTCTTTGAGCAAAGACAACAACATTATATTCATAAGCATGTTGCTCACATACAAACCATTTACATCATACCATCGCTTTACATGCATAATATTGACCTCTCAAAGTTCCTATCAAGGAAAACTAGTGCAAGGCGTAGGTAGAGTCCCATACCCCTACCTAAACTATAGCCAACCTCTCAAGTTACTTTGATTAGCCTATACCTTATTCATTCATTTTAGTTTAGGGAACATTTGCCTTAACCGACATAGACCACATAATCGAATGTGGAATCCGGTGTCGTGAAACCTTACACCGATGGAAGGTGGTCTACCGGCCAAAGTAGAACCTAACGTAAACATAGCTATCTAGGTGGATCCACTAGCTAGTATCCTATGGTGGCAACATAGTTCAAGAACTAAGAGATAGGTATTCCCTCTATATACCATTCGGTAATGGGGCCTCACCTCATGAGAATTCATGAGTGAATATTTCTCAAGGAAAGTCAACACTTCATGTAGATCTATAGGTGAGTATTCCTCTAAGGGAAGTCAACACTCTATAAAGAACAAATGGTGAATATTCCTCTAAGGGAAGTCAACACCTCTCAATGTCAAGTTCGCTCGGTGCTAAGCTAAGTCCCCATTTTTAGAGAAGCCTTTAATCTTTATTAATCTTCTCAATTTAATTAGATAGAAGGGTCAATCCCTTGTATATCATCATTATAGCTCAATATGAATTGTATGAGAATTAGTCTTTTCATTAACAATTCAAATAGGTGAAGTCAACCCTTGTACATCTCATCATAATAGGGCACATCGTACAACTTCCCTATATCACATTACACCTAGCAATCCTCACAACCAACCTAAGCATATCAATTCATGTATCATATCAACTTATCACATCAATCAAAGCATACTTCAACATAACATTATCACTTGATGACAATTAACCATAATTTGAAGTAAAGGCTAGGATCATCAAGACTTACCCATATTCCTCCATAATCCATCAATAAAGGACCATACCATTAACCCATAGATCAACCAATCTTAGATCATCACGTCAATGTAATCCAATAATAATTCACAAGAACTAATCAAGGAGAAGCTCTATACTATGAAGCAATACTACATCAAAGCTTAGTAACATGATCTCAAGGGTATCTTCTTGACTAAGATTCAATATTCAAGAACATTGGTGTGAAGAACTTCAATTCATCATAATAGACCCATAATCAATGCAATAACAATCATTAAAGACCATTTAACTAATTACTAGATCATTTCTATCAAACTCAACCTAATCCATATCAATTCTACCTTTAGGGTTAAGGGTTAGGGGTCATTACCCACAATCTAGATCAAGCTACATCAATTAACCATAATCAAGTTACAATTCATGATAATCTATTCATTCTAACCCAAAGAATACATAATTAACTCAATTCACATGATCAAATTCGGATTGGGATGAAACCCATAAGAAACTTAACTTTTTGGAAAAAGCTTTGAAGGAACCCTTTGAGGAAAGAATCTCAAAGGTGAATTAGATCCCATACCTTAAGGTTTGATGACGTTTTGATGGTGAATTTCGTGTTAATCCAGCCCCCAATGATCTCCCCAAGTTGATCTCTAATGGAGTCTTCCAATAGAGAGAGAAAGTAGAGAGAAGGAAAAGAGTTTTGTTTTTGAGAGAATGATTAGGCTAATGAGGGTTGGGGTATTTATAGTATGGTCTTAAGTCACTTAATTAGTCTCTCTTAAACCCCTAATTACCCCTAAGTCACTTTATTAATTAACTAACTAAAACTAACTTTTCCGAAACTGCCACAGACCTTCCACGACGGATCCCCGACGATGGTCCGTCGTGGGCGTGACGGACTGACATCCCTCCGTCCTGCACATTCGTCACGTTGGTCAGAGACTTGTGCAGGCGGAGGCTTTCTCCCCAAGCGCACGACGGTTCCACGACGACGGACCATCGTGGCCGTGACGGACTGGCTTTCCTCCGTCCTGCACATCCGTCACGCTTGTCAGAGACTTGTGCAGGCGGAGGAAAAGTCCAAGCGCTAAGGCTGGCACGACGGAGGCCTCGACGCCCCGTCGCGCCTGTGACGCCCCGTCATGTGGTCCGTCATGCCCTGCTGCTTTAAGGGTCCTCCTCGAGGGTCCTTGTTTGGTCCTTGGGGAGTCGTCCCCTGACTTTTCCAGCATGATACCATCCCACACAACATTTTACACCTATGGTTACAACTGTTTACCAAATTCCGACTCTTTAACTTGGTTATATCAAAAGGACACTCTAGGCCTCTTATGAACCAATTTGCCGGACGTTTAAGAGTTTCGGTTCCAACACCACTTCAAAGACTCTAAATATGCCTAATTGGCTAGGAACACTGGCTTAGATCCTAAGGAGACCATTTAAGTCTTATCACATGACCTCGGTATTTCAAAATGTTACACGTGGCATGTTGATGTTTGTCTTTGCCATGTCTACAACACCACTAAAATTTTGCAATAAGTCAACCAAATACATAGAACAATAGTTGCAAATAGACTCGTCGAACCGGTCGGCGAGTCACAGAATTTCTTTAGCGAGCCAGATCAGGCTCGCCAAAAGTATTAGCTCAAAACTGTCAGAAAAAATTTGGTATGTCGAGATGAGAAGAGCTTTCAACGAATCGCTGACAACATTCAGTGAACCAGAACTAGCGCTGCAAGTTACAGTACAATTAAGGGTCAGGGTGCAGACAAAGGGCGAGCAAAAATGATTTTTCGGTGAGTAACCGAGTGCAATCGGCAGCCTCGGGTTTCTCACAGAAAGTTACAGAACAAAACTTCACATTCATCGTGAAATTAAAGGCGATATGGGGAGCTTCGACGAACCGCCGAGTGGTTCAGCGAGCTCGACCCAACTGACCAAACGACCCAATGTGCCTACTTTCAACCCAAATTCCCAAATTCAACCCCACAATCAAACTCAAATCATCCACGACTACAATTATACAAAGATCCATACTACCTATTACCTCGGGATTCTCACATTTTCCCCGATTTTGCCAAATTGGACATTTGACGAATTTTGCCCTTAAGAATGATGTCAACCGCTCCATCATTGGGTAAAATATGTCATTTGGCACCAATGTGAGCTACTTAGACTTCACCCAACTAAACCCATTAACATGGAAACAGAACCCCATTAATTTTAACCAATTTTATGGGCAAAAAAATATGGGAATTCTTCATTAAAGGCGTTACAGGCGAAATATTCAAAATTAAAACAGGCATACACATAAACAATTTAGATTATAGAAGCCCAACACACTTCACAAAGACAAATTTCAATTGCATATGAGTACAAATTTCTAATAATAAACTCGGGGTTTGGAAAACCAACCCTTTATGCTAAATAATCAATACTGAAATGCTAGGAGGCAAAGTAATCCACTCCGAACACACAATCAACGTAACAAATACGACAAATATGCAAGAAATAATATAAATACTTTGCGGGTGTGAGTTTTGGAAGATTAAAAGTGAGGGAAACTAAAAAAGTTTGAAAGTTTAAATCTTTAGACTTTCAAAATTGTCCAGTTCTCGCCCATTCAGCAACGTTAGTCTTGATCGCTTACCCGCTCGGCAACATGCTGAGTGTGAACTAATCTTATTGAGTTTTACAGGACCTCCAGTTAATGTGGGGGTCAAAAAGGCGGACCAGATTGTGATCGCTGACCTACTCGATAATTCACCAAGTAGCTCTTGGGCTCGCCAAGTTTTACCGACTCGAATTTTGAATTGTATTGAGTCAAACGGAGTATCAAGTCGGGCACACTGACCACTTCGGTAATGCGCCAAATAATCTTGTAGTTCTCCAACTTACAATTTTCAAACACTTTCCACACCTCGACCTGCACAATCAACACACACTTATTTCAACTCAAAAGGGAAGCAAATAAACACTTGGGTAGCCTTTTCAAAATGCCTTAGTTAACGTCGTGTCACGACACAATTCCAAACTCAAACCTTATTCTTTGGGTTGGACAAAGTATCAGTAGACAAACACCCTTGCTGTCTATGGTTCAAATGAGACGAGATATGACCCATTTGGGTCTCCAACTACTTGATGGATAGTTATTGAGAGGTAACCGTCTGGATAAGAGTCAACATATCTTCCTTCATCTCTTTCAATATCTTGTCTTACCCTTCAACTTTATTGAGGATACGGTAAATCATATCCTGTGACATATTTCCCTCGAAATCCTTTGACTTGTGGCGCTCATTGAGAGGAACACATCTATACTTCTCCCCGTCTCTCTCTTTACAAGTAGGGTTACAGTACCTCTCTCTTGATCACGATCCTTCCAACCTTCGTACCTGTTCCAACCTTTCGTTACCACCCTGCCTCGGGTAGCTTGAACGACAACTACTACCTTGGTTTGCCAGAAAATTCACCTCTTTGTAGTACAGAGCCTCAAACTTTTCCTCATCAAGATTAGCACACCCCACACCATGACATTGACACTTAGAGCACCATCTCCCATAACAGTTTTGGAAATGATTTCAAATTGCGTTATAATCTTGACCATTTTCTGGTCCCTCTCTTTGTGTTTCTCAATTTTCTCCTTGGTCAGTTCAAATGTGAGAGGGATATATAATCTTCAAGGGTGTACCGCGCCCGATTTATCGTGGTCATGACATCCTAGAGCTGAGTTGCTATCACATAAGGTTATTGTATCAAACCCTTGGGAGAAAGTTGGTCAGCCACACCCTTCTTTACATAGTCAAGGCTCAGGTTAAAATACTTCAACGACACATTGTCAGGAAAGCCATAAATTGAGCATTGGAGCACCAACTTCTTGAATGATAAAAAAAATTCATAAATTGGTTCACCCTTCAGACTCTTGAAGCTTTAAATGTTGTCCGAATAGTCATCATCTTCGTAGAAGGGAAAAGTCACACATTTAATGCGATGACTAGCTCCTCCCACGAAGTGATTGATTCACGTAGCAATTCAGCCAGCCACTTACACGCTTCTCCCATCAAAGAGAATGGGAACAACCTCGATTGGACCGACTCTTGGGATATATTCTTGAAGGAGAACGGTCCACAAACATCCACAAAATCTCTAATATGCTCATGGGGATCCTCATAAGACAAACCAGTGTACAACACCTTCAATTGCAAGAGTTGCAGCATCATACTTGTGATGTGAAACACAGTTTTCCCTTCAGCCGGAGGCAAACGAATGGCACCAATACAACCCATAAGATGGGGGTCATTAGCATTAGGATTGTTGACATTGTTGAGGTTTCCAATGTCATCTTGGTGTCCTACTTGGATACCATTGATGCCGTTCACACTCATACTTCCTATTTCAAAACACAAATAGATTCTAAAAAAACCCCACTCCCCGATAGCGGCGCAATTTTGATTAACGTTTCAAAGACACTACTTCCAATTATAAGTGTCAACGATCGCTAGTCAGTATAATAACTTAACTAAATGAGTTGGGGTCGAATTGTACGTGTTTAAGATTCAATAGCCTAGTACGAATATTTTCAAGTCAATCATAGGAATATATATTTATGAATAAAAATATAATTCAAGATAAAAGGTTACACAAGTGTCAAATATGAGGTTTTTTTATTTAATTATCAACTACAACATCAACAAATAATACGAATAAACAAGAAATGAGATGGACTCTTGGGATGTGATTGGATTATAGGCTAATATATACAAATGGGTAATGCAACAGATAGAAAATAGTTGTAAATCAGTGACTATGATAGAATTTACTGGGGATAAACTTTCACTTGAACAATTTATCCCGAATCAAGTTAGTTTCTCTTGAACACCAACAAGCAACAATTAAGAACATTTTATGCTTTAGTCCATTCACTCTCTCGAGCTGAATATATGGAAAAGGATGTAGGATTCACTCTCTCAAGTTCAAACCATAACAACCTGATACCCACAGACCATCAAATCAATAATCTTGGTTTTAAAAACCTCTCTCTCGAGAAAGCAAAAAACAAGCGAAGCTACAATTGCATTTGTAACAATAACCACAATTAAATTAAACCACAATTACTGATTGAAATAACTTTTAAACAACATTTACACTATCAATTAGCAATACCCATAAGCTAAATCAACCCATAATCACACCCTAAGAATTGGGATTTTAGCAGGCCGCTATAAAAATATAGAAATTGTTACCAAATTGTAAAGACCAAGAACATCGTGACTGTTACCCACACTAATCCTCCGATGGGAGAACCATTTATATTAGTTATCTAATAAAATTAATCAAAATATAAAGGAATCTAAGTTACGGAAGAAAATTCAATTCTAAGGAAAGAAATAGGGAGTTCCAATAAACTCAAAATAGATAGTCTAACAACTAAAAATATGTGGAAAATACGCCTAGAACCTGAAAATCAATGTACCAAAACTCTAACAAGATCAATAAGTCTAAACAAGAAGGGTACAACCCCAAATGAAATATATGAAATCCTAATACAATAGTCTAAGTCTTAAATGATGGACATAAATAATAAAAGAGAACTCATTGGGGATGAAATGACTCACCCTTGAATTCGAAACGATCACTGATCTTCTAAGCGAGGTCTGTCAATAGCCGCCTGAAGATGTCTTGTACTCAACAAAGAAAGAGCAAGTGTAGTATCACTAAACAATCACAATGTACTGGTAGGATCACGCGACTATCCCACTAAATGCAACATGCATAAGCCAATACAACATAATAATAACATGCATACACTGAACATATAAAATATCATCATCATTCACCAACAACGTACAATTTCATTTTTCTCTAGATGCCCAATTATGTCAACTCTTTGGTCCTCGCGTGGAACACAAACCGAAACTGTTAGCATAACGGAACATGGTACCTAACTTAATGTTTATGCCAAAATGTGGAAACCGATCCCATATTTATGTCGAAACGTGGTAACTGATTAATTTTAGTGGTCGGAACGCAACACCCGATGCATTCAACAAGGCACAATCACAAGTATATTCTCATAATCATACAATAAAGTCATGATTCATGATATTCATCATTCATCTATCTCATTTACTCGTATTGTGATCAATAATGCAACATTCACATGCATACACATATTATAATGAAGCAAGAACAATCATATATCACACATTCATGAAATCATAACCAACAATTTCCTCGAAACAAGCTTGAATCCCCTTGATTCTTCCCTTTTCAAATTTGTTCCACTTGTTCTTGGTCTTCAAACAATTAATTTAACACGGAAATCAATAAACAATAACTAATTACCCAAACTAGTAACAATTCTATCAACCCTAGATCGTACACATGATCCTCATACCCATAGCAGGTCTTTTTTCACCATAATTTCCAGATCAAAATCCTTCCCCATCGATAATTACCCATTAGATTACATTCTACAAATAAAAAAATAGATTCGGGGAGTTAAAATCATACCTTTAGCCTCAAGAATGGTGGAAAACTGTCAAAACACTCCAGGGTTCGTCCTTAGCTATCAAGTTCAAAAATTGCAGAAAAAAACGATTTTTGAAGTTTATTTCCGACATAAGTCATGTCTGCCCTGCCGTGGCGGCACTCGCCCCAATACAGCTGCCCCACCCAGGTGGCAGAAATCCCGCCTCAGTGGCTTGCACGAAAATAATGAGCAATTTTATGAATTTCAAACCCCCATTTCACAACACACCTTTAACCAAGTCACTCAGAAAATACCCATTCGCGGTAAGATCAAGTTTAAGAGTTCTACTCACCTTAATTAAATTCAATAAAGTCGTACATGTTCCTTAACCGCTTAGCTATCTAGTCATGGGATCAAATTTATATTATATTGACCAATTTTTACAAGATTTCCCCAGACCCTAATGACTCTGATTTCATCCAAAAATGGACTAGTTTAGGAAATTTCTAGTAACTACGAATAAGTTTTCCAGCCCAAATGTGTTTCCCGTTGGATTTTCTATAACGATGGAACCCGGTCGATGCACTTTTTGGCTCTTTTGTTTTCTATTTCCTAAATTACCTTAATTACCATGGTATATGAGGTTTGTTATCTAAAATATTTTCAATAGCATCATGTCGTTGGAACCATATATGTCATGTCGCATTGAAATTAATATTGATTATTTCATCAAAAGCAAGCCAACTTGAAGTGTTTTTCATTGAAAACATGGACTCTATCCATTTTTAATATTGTTTTTCTTGTATATGGACGACCACTAATGGTTTCATTAGAACAAAAAGATAAAATAATCTCGAACCTTGACAAACAAGTACTTAGTGCATCTTATCCATTTGATAAATGGGAAAGAAGCAGATGAAGAGTTTAAATATTCAAATTTGGCATAGATGTTATGTATCTGACCCTTTAATTTGAATTTTTGTGTGGAAAATACCTCTTCTAGAAACTTGACGAAGAAATGGAGCGTCCTATCCTTTCAACCTTGTGTACTTCTCACTACAGCTTCACAATAATATTTATGTCTTGATGCATGAGATATAAAAAAACAAGGCACTTGATCCTACAAAATAAGTACTAAATGGTCTGGAACATGTCAAATTTCATATAAAAATACCTCTTGGATTGATCAGAATCAACTAATGAAGTTGACTACTAAATCTGACATTACTACAAAAGTAGGGGATTGAAGTGATAACTTTTAGGAAGATTTTTGATGAAAGAATTGTGGAAATTTGCCCTAGGTCATACCCTTTCTCTTCTACAAAACATTGTTGGGTGATAATGAGTAATTTTTGAAGTTTTCAGTACATTTTCAGTAACTTACACCGTTATAGCGACCCAAACAAACTAATTTTTAGTCCGCCTGATTGCTTTTGTTTCACTTGTAACGATGGGATGTGTTGTTACACTATCATATCTTAAAAAATATAACGTGATAGTATCAAATTCATTTATTTCACTTGTAACTATGGGATGTGTTGTTACACTATCATATCTTAAAAAATATAATGCAATATTATCAAATTAGTTTGATTTATAAATTAAACAATATGTTTTTTTTTACTTATATAGTAGTTAATTTAGTGTATAAAATTTTAGCGTATACACAAAGTATTAAATCATCTGTTCTTATAAGTATTGAGTTTTTTTATTTACAATCTAGGATATAAATTGGATATGACATCAGTACGATTGTAGCACAATATTATATATAATTTATCTTGATTATGAGAACGGTACTGTTTTAAATTCTTGTGCTAGTCATTTTATATTATTGAACGCGATCGAGTAGAGATAGTTATTTTACACTGAATTGACAAAAGCATATTCTCTAATATGTTAAATGTACTTATATTTTTTATCCTTTTAACTATTATGATTATTATATATTGATTATCATTTTGATTTATTAAAAGGTGAGATTTTGATATATATTGGTGAAATAATAAGTTAGTTTATTGAATCCATTTCTCAATATAGAGATATGATGATATGCCTTTTTGAGAAATTTAAGTTTTCATCTTGTCAAACCTTGTAAGTGAATTTATGAATCTGACCCGTGAAATAACATAAACAATGCTCTAATATAAATTAATCTTTGAAATAAATTGGTCAGTAATTTAATTTATTGATTGGTAATTGTGTTCTTAACATGTGAATTACATAAGTGTTTAATGGAGAATTTTGAAATATAAATAGAGGAGTGCAATTATGAATTTCTAGTGCAATGATTTGTAATTTATTGATTAATTATTTGGAATTATTTCCATAATAAGAAGCCTCAGTATTTAATTATGTAGTCCAAACAGTACTTATATTTAACAAGAATACGAATCCTAATTCAAAGGAAAAATGAATATTAACGTGCTTTGCTTGTTTTTCAAGAAAACTAGGTTTTCTTCTCCTTTTTAGACTGGGAATAAATCTCTATAAGTAGGAATCACCTAACATAGAAAAAGATTGAAAGGTTTCCATACGATACTTTACCATCCAAATATTAAGAGAGATCATATGTGAACATGGGATCATTGTAGAAGACCGGAAAGCTGATGTATATATTGTGGATTCTCTTGAAGGTCTGTCTCACTTGTGGATTCACTTAAAGTTATCTGCTCACACTTCAAAAGGTAATTCTTGAATTTAAATCAGCAAGTTTATGCTTTTTAGCATGATTATGCGTGTTCAAGCATATTCACATTGATTATCTATTATTCATATAAGTGGTATGATTTTGATATGCTTTCGATGTGCAAATAATTTTAAAACAATAAGTAAGTTGTTCTCATTATTTATATTTGGAATTCCGCAGACCACATATAAGTTGTTGTCTGTTATTATTGTATCCACCTGGAAAGCATGTAATTAAGGTACACATTATAATGTGTGTCTCACGTTTATCTACGATCAATAAAAGGTGGACGTTCGACATTCACATCAAAATTTTCAAATTTTGAATTTGGTAATTAGTAGTTATATATATGTAGATATAAATTTTCAAATTCATGTTTGGTAATTCAGTAATCGGCAGTGAAAGTAGGTACCAAATGTTGATTTTTTAAAAATTTTTTGTTTGGCAATCAGTAAATCAAACTTCCGTTCAATTTGATATTCAATAATATCATATTGAAGTTGTAGTAGATTTTATTACATAGTTAATGGTATTGTTCCAACATTTTCTATTTTTATATGTCGAGACACGATATAATATAAGTTCACCAAACAAGATTATATCAAGAAAAAAAAATTGACACTACTAAAAAACATATGTATTTGATTTGTTTATGTTTATCTTTAACTTTTTCTTCGGACTTGTGATGTACCGTGGTTTCACGGAGCTTTCAATGCATTTTGCTTACGAGTTTTGTGTGTCTAGAGCCTTTTTGTAGTAGTTTTAACATGTTTATGTTTGTTTTGCAGAAAGTATGTTCAGTTTGAAAACGTAGAATGCAGCTGAAAAAGTGCAGATGAGGACCTACGAAGGCCATCGATTGCCCGTAGGTGGTGACCGTCGATGTGCAGTTCAGGCTAAGGGAGAAGATCAAGGAAATCTCACTAAGTGTAGAACCACGAGACTAAACGACGGTCAGTCGACTGATCGACAGAACATACTGGTGAACCATCGATTATTTCAGAGAAGGTTCCAGTACCTGACTTTTCAAGATTCTAAGTGTGGAGCGATAGAGGAGCATCGACGGACCGTAGATGAGTCGACGGACCATATATCAGGTATGTCGTTTGATTCAGAGAAGATGCTGAGCAGATGAAGAAAAATAATTCTAAGTCTGGACTGACGGAGGCAGTCAATGAAACGTCGTTCCATCGAAAGTCCGTCAGTAGGGTCGTCGATTGAAGTAGCGTAAGCTGAACAAACTTTCTTTATTTGAATTCCTTTTTCTTTAGGACAATGTTTTCTATAAATAGCGGATTAAAACCTCATTTTTTGGGTTAGATACTCTTTGTATTATTCTATTTTGTGTTGGATATTATTGGTTGAAATTATTTAGCAATTAATCAATTTCCGGATTCATGTTGAAGGATTTTCCTGCAATTTCAAGTTGAATTTCTAGGTTTCTTCTTATTGTTAAGTAAGTTCATGAATTCTTTCTTAAAAACCATGAATTGTGATTTTTCTTGCATGGGTAAGTAAATCCACAACTAGGGTTGTGGGAACCATGAGTAATTAACAAAGTAAACCTAGCAAATAAGTAATTCTCAAGTAGCTTCTTGCATGTATTGATGATTCTTTCTCATAGAAGTCTTTTTAACGAGTGCACGCATTAGAACTCGACTTGTTTCTACTTTCCATACCAAGGAGGTAGAAATAAGAAAATAATTATCAACATAGATTTAGTTTGATACGATGTAATAAACTAGTGTCGATTGGTGCAAAGTAATAACTAAGTCATACATCAATTATGATATCTAATATGAGGCAAATGAAAGGGTTAGTAGCTTATACACACGTAGCCAGACCAAGGTATGGGGTGAAATTCTTAAGATGTAGGATCAAGGTTTTATAGATACATAACTTACCACTTTACATGCAAAACACTAGGGAAGAATTGCTATTGCTAGGAATACGACGTTATGAATCTGTGGGGAACACATATATATACCCTAGTTAGTCTCACAAACTTGATAGAAACTCAATATTTACTTTTGCTTACTTGTTAACTTAGACTTGTTTAAGAAACTTGTCTCGTAAAACCCCCTCTTTATTTACTTGTTTTCGGAAAGACCTTGGCTAAATAGATGTGATTGTTAGTTGAAGTTAAGTCTAAATCATTTTACTCATGGGATTGACCCTAACCTATTAGTTGGGTTCTCTACTTGATTACGACCGCTTATACTTCATTTGGGAGGTGTAATTTGGGCGTATCAAATTTTGGCGCCGCTGTCAGGAAATCTGGCTTTTAGATTAACTTCTATTACACTATTGAAATATAGTCAACGATTTGCTGATTTTACTTTTTCTTTTTGTTTTTATTTCTTTTAGGTCTAGCTCTAGTGTATACCAAGTACACGGATCCGAGGAGAACAAGTCATTTCGTTCGATCCCGAACTTAACCTATCATTGAGAAGTATGGAAAATCAACAAATCCCAGTCTGTAACTCCCCGTATCCAAAACAGACCAAAAACGAGTTTTTCAGAAAAAAATCCTGCATGTGAAACCAACGGTGGCCATCGATGGACCGTAGGCTGACCCATAGTCCGACCAGCACATCTGTCAATAAGGTCAGAAACCCCCAAAATATCAGTCCAGAAAATTTGAATAAGTGTCGAATGACTTGGACTTGTTCGTTATCGTCTTTATTGATGATATCTTCATTTACTCTAGGAATGAAGAAGAACTTGCAAGTCATTTGAGAGTTGTTCTGCAGACTCTTAAAGATTGCCAGTTATTCGCTAAGTTTAGCAAATGTGAGTTCTGGTTGCAATCCGTTGCTTTTCTTGGTCACATTATATCTAGCGAGGGGATCCGAGTGGATTCGCAGAAGATATAAATAGTGAAACAATGGTCCAGACCTACCTCTGCTACAAATATCAGAAGTTTCTTACGTCTGGTGGGTTATTACAGAAGGTTCGTAGATGGATTTTCATCCATAACCTCACCATTGACTAGGTTAACTCAGAAGATGATCAAGTTCCAATGGTCAGATGATTATGAGAAAAGCTTCGTATAATTCAAAACTACATTGACTACAACTCCTGTCTTGATTCTACCAGAGGGTTCAGATGGTTATGTGATCTATTGCGATGCATCCAGAGTTGGCCTTGGTTGTGTGTTGATGCAACGAGATAAGGTTATATCTTATGCTTCTAGACAACTGAAGGTGCATGAGAAGAACTATCCAACTCATGACCTCGAGCTTGCAACAGTTGTGTTTGCACTCAAGATATGGAGGCACTACTTGTAGGGTGTTCATGTAGATGTGTTCATTGATCATAAGAGCCTTTAGTATGTGTTCACCCAGAAAGAGTTGAATCTTCGCTAGAGGAGATGCCTTGAGTTCCTTAACGATTATGATATGAGTGTGCATTACCATCCTGGTAAGGCGAATGTAGTAGCAGACACTCTTAGTAGATTATCTATGGGTAGTGTAGCCCATGTTGAGGAAGAAAGGAAGGATCTAGGGAAGGATGTTCACAAGCTTGCTCGCTTGGGAGTTTGCCTTATGAGCATATCAGACAACGGTGTAACAATTCATAATGGGTAAGTCTATGACCATCGATCGACACCCCATTCACCAACTCTCTGAAAATAACCACGGATGACCAGCACGGTCTGTAGGTGGACCCATGGTCCGTAGATCTGACCGTAGGTGGGAATTAGCAGATAGTTAAGAGGGAAATGCAGTTGGGTCAACCTCGAATGGTCATAACTCTTAGAACAAAATGAATTAGGTGTTTCATGACCTACCAAATATAGATAATTAAATTATCTTACCATAGCCACCAACCTTGATAAAATTAGACCTCCGAGTAAAAAGTTATGCCCATTTTAGTAAAGTCCTGTTGAAAAGGCCCAACCTACGGACCCAACGACGGACAGTCGATCAAACGACGGGCCGTCTGTCCAGGCCATCGTTTGGTCCGATAACAATAAATTGAGGGGTCTTTTGGTCTTTTCCCACTTTGTTTAAACCTTAAGATACATCGTTTTGACCCTAAATCATCAGATTTTAGTCAATTTAAGCCTAGAAACATAACTAAAATTTACCTAAGTCAAAATCATAAATCAAAACATAGAAAATTAGAAGCAAGAAAGGAAAAAAGCTCAAAAACCCTAGTTCAAGAAAACAACAAGTTTTCAGCAGTTCCAGCCACGAAATCTAACTGTCTCTCGTGATTTTCATCACCAGGTATGTGGGATTTCACTAGTGGGTTTCTTTCACCCATTGGGTCCCTAGTTTTCAGTCAGATTTTGATTCTCTTATCATATGATTAAACCTAGGGTTCCTAGAATTACAACAGAACTTCTTGATTTAGTTAAAGTATGTGTTCCAAATAAGATTATCATGTTATTACTCAGATTATCGCATGAATTTCAGAACCCTAGCCTTGTATTTCTTTAGTTATTGAATTACACATGATAGGTAAGATATTTCAGTTATGCAGTTACACATGCTTCAGTTTTTAATACATCATTATAAGATTAAATGTTGCATTCTCAGTTTGCATGTTCAGTTTTGAGCTATCCAGTATTTACATATAATTCAGACATAATCAGTTAACTACATAACTCAATGGGAGTAGCATAATACCGAGTTAGACTAGGGTTCATCGTATCCAGTAGTCCCAGAACTAGTAGCCAAGTAGGTTGTAAGTTCCCTATGTGGGCAATCAGTTTATTGATCACGCCAGCATGCCTTTATACTTCTGGCAGGGTAATTGGGTCCTCTCGATGGGGCGTATACATCGGACTCCACATTTAGCTCATGTGGGTTTATTATCAGTTATTAGTAGCTCCCACAATTCAGTCAAACTCTCTTGCATTGACAATTTATTAGTATATTTAATATTCAGTTTCAGCATGTTATAAATTGGTCATTGCATCCAGTTAGCTCAGAGTTCAGTATATCATGATCAGATTATTATACTTGCTTGTGTGCTTGTTCAGTTATGTTTTATTTCAGCTTTACTCTATCCTACATTCTCAGTACCTTTCAAGTACTGACGCATACGTGTGCTACATCTTCTCATGATGTAGGTTCATGTTCTCAGCATCCAGATCACGCTTAGATCGATTTCTGATCTCCAGTTCAGCAGATTCATTGGTGAGTCCTCATTCTTCGAGGACAATAGTCATAAGTTTATTTTCAGTATTTAGTCCTTTAGTTTCAGTTTTGCTAGCTTTAGCTGGGGCTTATCCCAGTATTTCTAGTCAGTTTAGAGGCTTAATTCAGACATAGTTAGTTTCAGCTTAGTGTTGAGTTAGTAACTGTATTCTATTAAACTCATCAGTCTCATATTATATCAGTTTTAGAACATGGGTATTCCTCATCTTTTAAGTTTAAATTATGATTTAGGCTCCGCATTCAGTTTATTATATTTAGTATGCTCATGATCATACCAACAGGGTTAGCTTGGGATCACTTGTGGTCCTAGACTCCGTGTACGCACGTCGGGGGTATCTCGGGATGTGACAAACTTGGTATCAGAGCACTAGTTTTAAGTGTCCTAGGATGTCTAAAAAGCCGCACTGAGTAGAGTCCTTTTCATGGGTGTGAAGTGCACCACATCTAATGAGACGGAGGCTATGAAGTGTTTTAGGAAAACTTCACTTTGTTGTTACTCTTATCGTGCTTAAGGTATGATCTAATTACATTCTAACTCGACGTTATATGTTTCAAATCATGCCTCCTCATAGAGATAAAGCTAGGAATGTGAATGCCAGGAACACAAACGCAGCTCCTCTAGTCCCAGATCAAGGAGTCTCAAATTCTTAGTTCAGAAATGCCATACAGATGTTGGCTCAAAGTATGACTAACCAGAACAATTGGATTCATGCTCATGTGAATAAAAATGGTGGATCAGTAGCATCAAGGGTCCGTGACTTTGTTAGAATGAATCCTCCTGAGTTCTTAGGATCACAAACTAATGAGGATCCTCAGAATTTCTTGGATGAGATAAAAAAGATCTTTGAGGTAATGCATTTCACTGGGAATGATCAGGTGGTGTCGGCATCATACCAGTTGAAGGATGTTGCTTATATTTGGTACACTCAGTGGAAGGAGAATAGGGGTGCAAATGCATCTCCTATCACTTGGGATTGCTTTAGTGAGACTTTTCTTGACAGTTTTTTCCCAATAGAGTTGAGAGAGGCAAAGGCTCAGGAATTCATGAACTGGAGGTAGGGTAACATGACAGTCCAAGAGTACGGGCTGAAGTTTAACCAACTCTTCAGGTATGCTCCTTACATGGTTGAGGACTCCAGGGCTTAGATGAATAAGTTCTTGAATGGAGTGTCAGATTTGGTGAAAACTGAGTGCAGAAATGCTATGTTATTTGGAGATATAAACATCTCTAGGCTTATGACTCATGCTCAACAGGTTGAGGGTGATAATCTTCGGGAACAGTCTAAGGAGAATAAGAAGGCTAGGACTGGGAACTATGACTATTCTCAGCAAAAATTGGGTAGTGGAAATCGCTCGCAGAGTCAGCAGAAGTTTTCAGCTCCAGCCCCTTTATCAGCTAGTGTTCCAGCCTCCAAGAATAGGTATTACCAAAAGGGTAGAGAACCAGGCTCTAAGTCTCAGGGAAGTGTTTCAGGTACAAGACTTACCCCACTTGCCCTAACTGTAGTAAGAGTCATCCAAGCGAGTGTCTCGCAGGGAAAGAGGGATGTTTTGGGTGTGGTAAATCTTGTCACGGGTTGAGGGACTGTCCTTCTAGACAGAGTAAAGGAGGTGGTAATGGTAGAGCTCAGTCTACAACTTGATCAGCACCAACAAGTCGCCCGACTCAGCTGGGTAACTAATCTGGTACAGGTGGCGGACAGCGCCAGAACAAGTTGTATGCTCTTTAGGATAGCCAGGATCAAGAACGTTCTCCTGATGTAGTCACTGGTACGTTACGAGTCTTTGACCTTGATGTTTATGCATTGTTAGATCTAGGGGCTAATCTTTCTTTTGTAACTCCTTACATAGCAGTCAAATTCAGTGTCAGTCCAGAAACTCTCTCAGAACCTTTCTCAGTCTCTACTCCAGTCGGTGACCCAGTTATAGCTAGACGGGTATAAAGAAATTGCCCTGTCACAGTCTCTTAGAAAGACACCCCAGCAGATCTAGTAGTGTTAGAAATAGTAGACTTCGATGTCATTCTAGGCATGGATTGTTTACATTCATGTTATGCCTCAGTCGATTGTAGTACTAGGATTGTTCGTTTTTAGCTTCCAGACGAACCAATCTTAAAATGGAAGGTACTAGCTTAGCGCCTATGGGTCGATTCATTTCTTACCTGAAGGCCAGAAAGATGATCTCCAAGGGTTACCTCTATTATCTACTTCGGGTTAAGGATTCTAGCTCTGAAACCCCAACTATTGAGTCAGTTCCAGTAGTCAATGAGTTTCCAGAAGTGTTTCCAGAAGATCTTCCCGGAGTCCCTCCCAAAAGGGAAATTGACTTTGGAATTGATCTCCTTCCAGATACCCAGCCTATTTCTATTCCTCCTTATAGAATGGCTCTAGTAGAGCTTAAGGAATTGAAAGAGCACTTGAAAGACCACTTGAAAGACCATCTAGATAAGGGATTCATAAGACCTAGTATTTCACCATAGAGTGCACCAGTGTTGTTCGTAAAGAAGAAAGATGGTTCTCTCAGAATGTGCATTGACTATAGACAGTTAACAAGGTCACAATCAAGAATAACTATCCCATCCCCAGGATTGATGACTTGTTTGACCAACTTCAGGGTGCTAGCCATTTCTTAAAGATAGACCTCAGATCAGGTTATTATCAGCTTAGAGTCAAAGATAGTAACATTCGAAAAACAGCCTTATGAACTCGGTATGGTCATTATAAATTCGTAGTTATGTCATTTGGACTAACCAATGCTCCTGCAGCTTTCATGGATTTGATAGATAGTGTTCAAATAGTACTTGGACTTATTCAGTATCGTCTTTATTGATGATATCCTCATTTACTCTAGGAATGAAGAAGAACATGCAAGTCATTTGAGAGTTGTTCTGCAGACACTGAAAGATCTCCAGTTATTCGCTAAGTTTAGCAAATGTGAGTTCTGGTTGCAATCCGTTGCTTTTCTTGGTCACATTATATCTAGCGAGGGCATCTAAGTGGATTCGCAGAAGATAGAAATAGTGAAACAATGGCCCAGACCTACCTCTGCTACAAATATCAGAAGTTTCTTACATCTGGCCGGTTATTACAGAAGGTTCGTGGAAGGATTTTCATCCATAACCTCACCATTGACTAGGTTGACTCAGAAGATGATCAAGTTCCAATGGTCAGATGATTATGAGAAAAGCTTTGCATAATTGAAAACTAGATTGACTACAACTCCTGTCTTGATTCTACTAGAGGGTTCAGATGGTTATGTGATCTATTGCGATGCATCCAGAGTTGGCCTTGGTTGTGTGTTGATGCAACGAGATAAGGTTATAGCTTATGCTTCTAGACAACTGAAGGTGCATGAGAAGAACTATCCAACTCATGACCTTGAGCTTGCAACAGTTGTGTTTGCACTCAAGATATGGAGACACTACTTGCAGGGTGTTCATGTAGATGTGTTCATTGATCATAAGAGCCTTTAGTATGTGTTCACCCAGAAAGAGTTGAATCTTCGCCAGAGGAGATGGGTTGATTTCCTTAACAATTATGATATTAGTGTGCATTACCATCCTAGTAAGGCGAATGTAGTAGCAGACGCTCTTAGTGGATTATCTATGGGTAGTGTAGCCCATGTTGAGGAAGAAAGGAAGGATCTAGGAAAGGATGTTCACACGCTTGCTCGCTTGGGAGTTCGCCTTATGAGCATATCAGACAATGGTGTAACAGTTCATAATGGGGAAGAATCTTCTTTGGTAGTGAAGGTTAAGGAAAAGCAAGACAGCAATCCAATCTTGCTTGAACTCAAGGGTGCAGTCCACAATCAGAGTATGGAGGTTTTCTCCCAAGGGGGAGATGGTGTACTTCGCTACCAGGGTAGATTGTGTGTTCCTGATGTGGGTAGTTGAGAAAACATATTCTTGCAGAAGCTCATAACTCAAGGTATTCTATTCATCCACGTGCCACTAAGATGTACCGCGATCTGCGGGAAGTATATTGGTGGAATGGAATGAAGAGGGATATCGCAAATTTTGTGAGTACGTGCCCAAATAGCTAGCAAGTCAAGGTAGAACATCAGAAACCAGTGATCAATATGAATTTCATCACAGGGTTACCTCATACTGGCAGACAACATGACTCCATTTGGGTGATAGTCGATAGGATGACCAAGTCTTCTCGCTTTTTGGCGGTCAAGACTACATATTCGGCAGAGGACTATGCCAAGCTTTAAATTAATGAGATTGTGAGGTTACATGGGGTTCCTTTCTCTATAATCTCAGATAGAGGTCCTCAATTTACCTCTAATTTTTCGAAGTCATTTCAGAAGGGTCTTGGTCTCAAGTAACCTTAGCAAAACATTTCATCCACAAACAGATGGACAGGTAGAGCGTACAATTCAGACCCTACAGGATATGTTGAGATCCTGTGTGATCGATTTCAAGGGTAGTTGGGATGATCACCTTCCTCTTATTGAGTTCACCTACAACAATAGCTGCCATTCCAACATTTAGATGGCCCCTTATGAGGCTTTTTATCTACGTAGATGTAGATCTCCTGTTGGTTGGTTTGAAGTATGTGAAGCAGCTTTGATAGGGCCAGATTCAGTCCTTTATGCTATGGAGAAAGTTCAACTCATTAGATATAGACTTAAGACATCCCAGAGTCGTCAGAAATCTTATGTAGATGTAAGGAGAAGGGAGCTCATGCGTGAATTTAGTCTTAGAATCATGTTCCCTCATTTGTACTTGCATTTTTAGCGTATTTGCATGTTCTTGAAACTCAGTTTAGTCAAAAACTCAGCTCTCAGTCTTTAGTAGTAGGGTTTGCAGCTCTCTCCCTCTATTCCAGCTAGTTTAGTCTTCATTCGAGGACGAATGTTCCCAAGGGGGAGATAATGTAACACCCCGTATCCATAAAAGACCAAAAACCTATTTTTCAAAAAACAACCTGCATGTGCAACCAACGGTGGCCATCGACGGACCATAGACTAGCCCACGGTCTGTCCTGAACATCCTTCAATGGGTTTAGAAACCCCCAAAATCTCAGTCCAGAAAATTTTATTAAGTGTCGAACGAGTGATGGACCGACGGTCCGTAGGTTAGACTAGGGTCCGTAGTCCGTGACCATCGATCAACACCCCATTCACCAACTCTCTGAAAATAACCACGGATGACCAGCACGGTCCGTAGGTGGACCAATGATCCGTAGGTCTGACCGTAGGTGGGAATTAGCAGATAGTTAAGGGGGAAATGCAGTTGGGTCAACTTCGAATGGTCATAACTCTTAGAACAAAATGAGTTAGGTGTTTCATGACCTACCAAAATATAGATAATTAAATTATCTTACCATAGCCACAAACCTTGCTAAAATAAGACCTCCGAGTAAAATGTTATGCCCGTTTTAGTAAAGTCCTGTTGAAAAGGCCCAACCTACGGACCCAACGACGGACAGTCGATCAAATGACGGACCGTCTGTCCAGGCCGTCGTTTGGTCCGATAACAATTAACCGATGGGTCTTTTTGTCTTTTCCCACTTTGTTTAAACCTTAAGATACATCGTTTTGACCCTAAATAATCAGATTTTAGTCAGTTTAAGCCTAGAAACATAACTAAAACTTACCTAAGTCAAAATCATAAATCAAAACATAGAAAATTAAAAGCAAGAAAGGAGAAAAAGCTCAAGAACCCTAGTTCAAGAATGCAACAAGTGTCCAACAGTTCCAGCCACGAAATCTAAGTGTCTCTCGTGATTTTCATCACCAGGTATGTGGGATTTCACTAGTGGGTTTATTTCACCCATTGGGTCCCTAGTTTTTAGTCAGTTTTTGATTCTCTTATCATATGATTAAACCTAGGGTTCCTAGAATTACAACAGAACTTCGTAATTTAGTTAAAGTATGTGTTGCAAATAAGATTATCATGTTATTACTCAGATTATCGCATGAATTTCAGAACCCTAGCCTTGTATTTCTTTAGTTGTTGAATTACACATGATAGGTAAGATATTTCAGTTATGCAGTTACACATGCTGCAGTTTTTAATGCATCATTATCAGATTAAATGTTGCATTCTCAGTTTCCAAGTTCAGTTTTGAGCTATCCAGTATTTACATAAAATTCAGACATAATCAGTTAACTACATAATTCAAAGGGAGTAGCATAATACCGAGTTAGACTAGGGTTCATCATATCCAATAGTCCCAGAACTACTAGCCAAGTAGGTTGTAAGTCCCCTATGTGGGCAATCAGTTTACTGATCACGCCAGCATGCCTTTATACTTCTGGCAGGGTAATTGGGTCCTCTCGATGCCACATTTAGCTCATGTGGGTTTATTATCAGTTATTAGTAGCTCCCACAGTTCAGTCAAACTCTCTTGCATTGACCATTTATCAGTATATTCAGTATTCAGTTTCAGCATGTTATAAATTGGTCATTGCATCCAGTTAGCTTAGAGTTCAGTATATCATGTTCAGATTATTATACTTCTTGTGTGCTTGTTCAATTATGTTTTATTTCAGCTTTACTCTATCCTACATGCTTAGTACCTTTCAAGTACTGACGCATACGTGTGCTACATCTTCTCATGATGTAGGTTCATGTTCTCAGTATCCAGATCACGCTTAGATCGATTTCCGATCTCCAGTCTAGCAGATTCAGTGTTGAGTCCTCATTCTCCGAGGACAATAGTCATGAGTTTCTTTTTTGTATTTAGTCATTTAGTTTCAGCTTTGCTAGATTTAGCTGGGGCTTGTCCCAGTATTTCTAGTCAGTTTAGAGGCTTATTTCAAACATAGTTAGTTTCAGCTTAGTGTTGAGTTAGTAACTTTATTCTATTAAACTCATCAGTCTTCATATTATATCAGTTTTAGAACATGGGTATTCCTCATCTTTTAAGTTTAAATTATGATTTAGCCTTCGCATTCAGTTTATTATATTTAGTATGCTCATGATCATGTCAACAGGGTTAGCTTGGTATCACTTGTGGTCCTAGGTTTTGTGTACGCGTCTCGGGTGTAGCTCGAGGCGTGACAAAACTTGGTATCAGAGCACTAGGTTTAAGTGTCCTAGGATGTCTAAAAAGCCGCACTAAGTAGAGTCCTTTTCATGGGTGTGAAGTGCACCACATCTAATGAGACGGAGGCTATTAAGTATTTTAGGAAAACTTCACTTTGTTTTTACTGTTATCGTGCTTAAGGTATGATCTAATTACATTATAACATGACGTTATACGTTTCAAATCATGCCTCCTCATAGAGCTAACGCTAGGAATGCGAATGCCAGGATTACAAATGCAGATCCTCTAGTCCCAGATCAAGGAGTCTCAAATGCTTAGTTCAGAAATGCCATATAGATGTTGGCTCAGAGTATGACTAACCAGAACAATCAGGTTCATGCTCATGTGAATGAAAATGGTGGATCAGTAGCATCAAGGGTCCGTGATTTTGTTAGGATGAATCCTCCTGAGTTCTTAGGATCACAAACTAGTGAGGATCCTCAGAGTTTCTTGGATGAGATAAAGAAGGTCTTTGAGGTAATGCATGTCACTGGGAATGATCGGGTGGTGTTGGCATCATACCAGTTGAAGGATGTTGCTTATATTTGGTACACTCAGTGGAAGGAGAATAGGGGTGCAAATGCATCTCCTATCACTTGGGATTGCTTTAGAAATAGTAGACTTCGATGTCATTCTAGGAATGGATTCATTACATTCATGTTATGCCTCAGTCGATTGTAGAACTAGGATTGTTCGTTTTTAGCTTCCAGACAAACCAATCTTAAAATGGAAGGGTAGTAGCTTAGCGCCTATGGGTCGATTCATTTCTCACCTTAAGGCCAGAAAGATGATCTCCAAGGGTTACCTCTATCATCTAGTTCGGGTTAAGGATTCTAGATCTGAAACCCCAACTATTGAGTCAATTCCAGTAGTCAATGAGTTTCCAGAAGTGTTTCCAGAAGATCTTCCCGGAGTCCCTCCCGAAAGGGACATTGACTTTGGAATTGATCTCCTTCTAGATACCCAGCCTATTTCTATTCCTCCTTACAGAATGGATCCAGTAGAGATTAAGGAATTGAAAGAGCACTTGAAAGACCACTTGAAAGACCATCTAAATAAGGGATTCATAAGACCTAGTATTTCACCATAGGGTGAACCAGTGTTGTTCGTAAAGAAGAAAGATGGTTCTCTCAGAATGTGCATTAACTATAGATAGTTGAACAAGGTCACAATCAAGAATAACTATCCCATCCCCAGGATTGATGACTTGTTTGACCAACTTCAGAGTGCTAGCCATTTGTCAAAGATAGACCTCAGATCAGGTTATTATCAGCTTAGAGTCAAAGATAGTAACATTCCAAAAACAGCCTTCAGAACTCGGTATGGTCATTATAAATTTGTAGTTATGTCATTTGGACAAACCAATGCTCCTGCAGCTTTCGTGGATTTAATAGAGAGTGTTCAAATAGTACTTGGACTTATTCAGTATCGTCTTTATTGATGATATCCTCATTTACTCTAGGAATGAAGAAGAATATGCAAGTCATTTGAGAGTTGTTCTGCAGACTCTCAATGATCGCCAGTTATTCGCTAAGTTTAGAAAATGTGAGTTATGGATGCAATCCGTTACTTTTCTTGGTCACATTATATCTAGCAAGGGGATCCGAGTGGATTCGCAGAAGATAGAAGTAGTGAAACAATGGCCCAGACCTACCTCTGCAACAGATATCAGAAGTTTCTTACGTCTGGCGGTTTATTACAGAATGTTCGTGGAAGGATTTTCATCCATAACCTCACCATTGACTAGGTTGACTCAGAAGATGATCAAGTTCTAATGGTCAGATGATTATGAGAAAAGCTTCGCATAATTGAAAACTAGATTGACTACAACTCCTGTCTTGATTCTACCAGAGGGTTCAGATGGTTATATGATTGATACGCTCAAACTTACTTCTCAAATAAGAAGTAAAGCGGTCGTATCAAGTAAAGAAACCAACTAATGAGGTTGGGGTCGATGCCACGAGGAAAATGGTTCAGACTTAACTTTATTCTATTATTACTTCTATTTAGTCAATTATTTTCCGAAAACAAATAACTAAAAGGGGGTTTTGATTAATGAAAGTAATTAACTAAATTAAAGTAACCAACTAACAGGTTCATGTATTGGAGTTTAATCAAGTGATGAAAGTAACTAGGGCTTAAGTGTCCCCCACAAGCTCCTAACTCGGTAATTCTAACTATAACAATTCTTTCCTAATATCTTGCATGTAAAGTGATAAGTTAGGTATCTCTAAATCCTTGGTCCGGCATCTATAGAATTTCACTCTGCACCTTGGTACGGCTACGTGTGTTGCTTTACTAAACCTTATCTTTACCTCATATTAAGCATCATAATCGATATTTGACTACGTTGTCACTTCATACCAACCGACACTAGCCTATTAGATAGTATACACTAAATCTACGTTGATAATTCTTTTCCTATTATCTACCTCCTTGGTCCGGCAAGTAGCATTAAGGCGAGTTCTAATGTTGGCCATCCATTAAAAAGACTTCTACACGAAAGAATTATCAATACATGCAAGACACTATTCTAGAATTGTTATTTTAGCTAGATTTTTTACCTTGTTATTTACCCATGGTTCCCACAACCCTAGTTATGGAGTTTAGTTACCCATGGTCATAATCACACAATTCATATTGATAATATAAGAATTCATGCACTTACTTTAATGAGAATGAAGAAAATCCAGAAATTCACTTGAATAATCCACAAAAACACTAACAATCGATTCCGGAAAAGTATGATCAAATACCAAAATCAATAGTTCAATACTTAAACAAGAGAACTAAAAAATATCCAAAAGTCTAACCCCAAAAATGAGGTTTTATCGAACTATTTATAATAAAACAAAACCTAATAAAAGAGGGAATCTAATTAAGGAAAATCTGTCCAAAACGCGTCTGAGTCGACGACCCTTGTGATGGACTGTCCTGGCCACGACGGACCATCGTGGCCTCCGTCGTTCCATACTCAACTCAAATTTTTGCTGCTTTTTTCATCAACTCTCTGTTACCCTCGACGGACAGGTATGACGGACCGTTGCAAGCACGACGGTCCATCGAGGGGTTCCGTTCCACAACACTTAGAAACTTCTTGAAATTGTGTACTGCACTATTCTCTGACAACCACGACAAATATGCAGGAGGGACCGTCGTGGATATGACGGTCCGTCGTGAGCTTTCGTAGTCCCACACTTGGTCAGACTTCCCCTACTTCATTCAACATCTATTTTCTTCTCACTACGGTGCCACCTACGGACCGTCACAGTCACGACGGACCGTCGTGGGCTCCGTAGGTGGTCACTTCTGCAATTTCTGCTCAAATCCTCTGCGTTCTCCTTTGGACAGTTTTTCTGCAAATAAAGAGAAACCTACATCAAAAATCAATACAAAAAGGCTTTAGACACACATTAAACTTAAGAAAAAAGCATTAAAAGTACCGTGAAACCATGGTACATCAACACCCTCAACTTAAATTCGTTGTTTGTCGTCAAGCGACACAATATGACTCATTACAAAATCTTTGTACAAAAGTATCCGTATTTTAGCTTTCACAATCATTTGGCTATCAATCCCGATTATTATCATTATATTCATGCATGCTATCACTATTAGGCTTGAATTATGTGGATCAGACCATGACACAGACTCACTACACACTGACACCTATCCTCTTTGATTTCTCACCAAGGTGCTAATTTTTCCGGTATTGCAACTAGTGTCCTCACTTCATAATAACATCCTCATTTTTCACACAATGACTTCAGTTTGAGTATAAGGATTACTTTTCAACACTCGCTCTCAGAAAAACTTCACAACTCATTTATACATATTGCCATAGGCTTGCCCTTATTTTCACTGCTTTAAGTTCGCCATAACAACTCTTAGGATCACGATAGGACTTTCTTAGCTTGTAACATAGGCTCAGGGTCAGGTAGGGTATATTTAGGTATACTTTAGTGACTTGTTGCCCTCCTTGACATATCGGCTAAGCGTACCACCTTTTTATCGTTTTATTTTGCCCTATTTCTCAATTTTCTTTCACCTTGCTATTTTCCCTTTCTTCTCCTTATGTGTAAGTGACTCTTCTATTTTCTTGTGTTTATTTTATTTTTTATATATATTTTTTAGTCACTTTTGTTTTGTTCTTTCTTCCTCTTTATTCTTTCAAACACACTTTTTGGAGTATTCCTCATAACAGCCACCCTCAACTCATGATTTTGCCATGAGTCGAGGTTCACAATACCCATGGTTGGGTCAGGGCCACAATAAGGTTGCTTTCTCCATTAGACACCATCAACTTATTCCTTTGGCATAAGCTGAGGTGCACATGTCCAAGGAGGGACCAGGGCCAACACATTGATCCCAGAGAAGATCAGTTAGGGTGAAAAAGAAAGATCTATTTTAAGCTCAAATCATTTGGATCAATAGGGGATTAACTTCATTTGGTTTTCTGTTATTTTAGGATCAAGATTGACTATTTCAAACAAGGGCCTATGATCCTTTCCTAATTGTTTATTACGGCTTACTTTTAGCAGGACTAACCAGACAAGTTCTAGCTCGAAATCAATAGTGGATCATTCGACTTTTCCTCACACTCACTTGACATCTCATTGCTCTACCAGATTATCAGACACCTAGTTCGAATCTTAGATTTAGGGTCATGCAGTAGTGTATCTCTATGTCATACTTAGAGGCACACATTTATCAATTACTATGCCTAGTCATGCATCATTTTTCATTACATCAGGATATCATTTTTGTCTTAGCCATCATGCTTCAGAGTTATACTATGTACACAAGATATAAACATGCTGGTTCAACAATAAAAGTAATCAGTCTCTTGGGGAAAAAGAACACAGGCAAGAAAACCCCAAGAGAGGATCGTGAATTGGGCTACTCAGACTTCACCCTAGAACTCACTTTCCATTTACCCCACCCCCAACAAAAAAGATATGCAATTGTGCCTAATGCATAAAAGAATCTAAAATAATCGAGTGGTAGGTAAAGCGCCAGCGATCAACAAGCTGGTGGGTTCGGTGTCCCGGAACCCACTCCCTCTGTAGTTTGGACACCCTCAGTAGTGTCCTCAGCAGCAACAACACCATCTGTAGTGCCTCTCTCCTCCTCAACAACTCTGGAGCTAGATGCCCCAGCAGCCAATCCTCATCTGACGGGCCTCCTCATGAGCAATCGAGGCTCTCCTCGCAGCCTCCATCTCACGGCGCTCCTTCTTCCTCGCCCTAGCCTCATCCTCATTTCAACCCCTACACCTCTTGGCATGCTCTCGTGGGGGAGGTGGAGGTGGAGGCAAATCTGAAGTGGCGAATAAGGCAGCCATCACTGTGTCCTCAGCAGGCTCTGCAGAAGGGGCCTCAGACTCGGGCACCCTAGCCTCTAGAATCGTGTCTAGGTCCGCTCTCAGACTCTCTACCGCAGCCTGAAGGGTCGACACGTCCACCGTAGGGGATGGCTGGGCTAGTACCCGTAACTCAAAAGCGTCCAGGCGTTGATGAACCTCCATGATCTTCCTCTCCGTGTGCTGGGCCATCTTCCGCTCCATGCGCTCCTCCGCCTCAGCAATAGACCTCTGCATCCAAGGCTGGATGTGATGCAGAAGTGTGTCCATCTGGGCCTCAAGTTTCTGGACCCTTGCAAGTGGGACTAGAGTAGCGGAAGGAGTCGAGCGAGAGGAGCTCGGGGCGGTGCTACCCTCTGTGTGGAGCCAACTCATTGGCCTCATCCCTGATGAGGCCTATATCTACATTGCCCAGCGGGGTCTTGAGCTGATCTATGTGCCAAATGGGCACACCTGCGGACCTGCACAAAGAAAACACCATGCACGGAAATGGTAGTGACCTTGAAGGCCCTCTCGTGCATGACTGCCTGAAGAAGTCAGGCGAAGTCCACCTCGAACCCCGCTATCATCGCTGCCATCAGAACTGCGCGATCCCATGTAACTATATCATCTGCAGCAGCGGGGGAAAGGCAGTGGTGGACTATCAACCACAAAAACTTGGTCGTGAAAGTCAGGTTAGCCTTCTTGATGGCTCCTTTCAGCTAAAGTACCCAGTCAGTAGCCTCGCCATAAACGGATAAATGCTGGGCCATCCACCTCTTGGTGGTCTCTCTAAGCTCTGTTTCACGGAAGAACCGTCCATCTTTAACAAGTTTCCACCGGTAGTCAAACTCAGTGGTGATAGGAGTCCTGGTGGCATCAACATCCTCGCCGTATAGATACCGGCGTATGGCTGGCAAGGAGATGTCTACCCGCTTGCTGCGGACTTTGATGTGATCTAGTGGGGGCTGTTTGGCAGGGGCAACCCGCCTATCAATCTGGGATCGAAGAGTCACCACATACGAGGCGTAGAACTCTCGGACCAATTCCTCACTGTATCGGCCCAAAGCACGAGCTGTCCAATCTAGCCGGTGCCTGGTGAAGAGTGCATGGATATCCGGCATGGTGGGGAGACTCCCCGTACGGACCCGCCTCTCCAGTGTAAGGGTCCGGGTCATGACTCCCTTATCGTTCGGCAGCTTGGCATCGGAGTACACCTAATACTGCCTCTCAACACACTACCGGTTGGGATGGTCGGCAATCGGGGCGGAGACTCCAGTTTGTGGTGCTGGAGTGGAATCAGCACTGTCGGCCTCATCAGACGAGGCGGACTGGGATGCGGTGGCTGGAGTAGAAGCCTCCTCAGACCCTGAGACTTCTTCTGAACCCGACAGTTCCTCAGAACTGGAAGCATCCCTGGTGTGTGTAGCAGACCCAGAAGGCATGCCGGTCAGTATTCACTCCTCTTCAGACTGGGAGGCAGTGACTACGCCGTACGCCACCCTTCGTAGGCGTGGCTCTGGTGGCACGTGAAGCCCGTGCAGGAGTGACAGCGCCTGGGGGCACGTATTCGGGGTCACGCTCATCGTCAGAGCCAATGACCAATCAGGCATATGGGGCGATGGACTTTGAACGCCCTCGTGCGTACACGCGATCTTGCTTTGGTGCCATAAGTGTTAGTACCTGAAAAGAACAACAATTAGTACCAGTAGAGGAGAACAAGACAGGCAAAGAAGAAAACAAAACCGTAAAACCAAAACTAAAATGGTATAGCTGTAGTATATGTGCTGCATGACGAACCAATTGACGGTCTGTCGGGATTATGACAGACCTTCATGGGGGTTCGTCATGAAATACTTGGGGAAATTTTTGGAGACTCTCAGAAGGAAAGTCTCTGTCAATCATGACGGTTATGCAGGATGGACCATTGAGGGAACGACGGTCCATCGTATAGGTCCGTCGTATAGGTCCGTCGTTGGACACTTAGAAAAAAGTGTGAGACCCTTAGGAAGAGGGTCTTTGACAACCATGACGGTTGTGCAGGACGGACCATCGAGGGCACGACGGTCCATCGTAGAGGTCCGTTAGTGGACACTTAGAGAAAATTTTGAGACCCTTAGGAATAGGGTCTCTGACAACCATGACGGTTGTGCAGGATGGACCGTCGAGGACACGACGGTCCATCATAGAAGTCCGTCAGTGGACACTTAGAGAAAATTTTGAGACCCTTAGGAATAGGGTCTCTGACAACCATGACGGTTGTGCAGGATGGACCGTCGAGGGCACGACGGTCCATCGTAGAGGTTGTCAACGGACACTTAGAGAAAATACATAGGGGATTGGTGGGACGGAACCCACGATGGTCCGTCGTCAGGGTCTCGTTCTGTCCTTTAGTGACAGAACTGAGGATGCCTTAATCGTCCCCAAAAATTGCTAATATGAAATCTACTTGGCAACCCATAATTCCTCACAAATATACCCAGTACTCTAGCATTCCTAAGGAAAAAATTCTTGAGTTTTAGTATGCCAATTTGGAGGACTATCACCCTAGGTCAGAAACGAGATTCAGAAACATACTCCCCCTTTTTTATATTAGTTAACACAACACCCACATCATTTTTTACTTTTAGAAGGGTCTTAAAGCACGTAGGATAAACGGGGTAAGTTCTTAGCATGCAATAGGGGTCAATTTTTGAAGACCCAACATTCAGAAACATTATATGGTATGGGAAAACAAAAAGGAAATGTAGATAAGTTAGAGATCAGAACCACATACCTGATACTTGGAGAAGATGAAAACAAAGTAAGGCACACAACTCTTGTGATCAGCAGACGAACAGTTGACTCCGACCGGCAGATTACTTGAAGAAGCAGGGAGTTTGAGAGAGGAAAGAGTTTTGGGGATTATGGGAATGGGTGGCGAATCAGAAGTTTGGGAAGAGAATGAGAATGGTAGGGAGTTGAAAAGAGAGGAAATGAGAGAAATGAGGGAAAGAAACGGTTGAAATGAAAAGGTGGGAAGTTAAAAGGTTTAAAAACTTTTAAAATTCGTCGGTCAAGTCGGTTCGGGTTTACGGGTATTGATGCGACGATTCCCCGTTGACGGTCTGTCACGGGTGTGACGGTCCATCGTAGGTTTATTCATGGGTGCCCTAACTTAGAAAAAATGTAAAAAACGTACCTGGGCATGACGGATGCTTGCGACGGTCCGTCGCAAGCGTGACGGTCTGTCGATGGATCCGTCACTGAGTGCTGCAGAACAATTTTCTGCAGATTTTCTGGTGATGTGCTACCTGCAAATTTAACACCCATTAAGCTATTCTTTTTGTATTTATCTAGACACTACTTGGACACGGACCGTAAACTACGCTCTAGCCAACACTTCTAACAAAAAGAAAAGCAAAGAAAATGCAACTGTTACTTAGAAAGTTATGAAAAACCTATAGTTGGCTTAGAGGATACATATTGGGTTGCCTCCAAACCAGCGCTTAATTTAACATCACGCCACGACGGAGGACACTTGATTACTCAGACTTCATCAAGATGTTATGCCTTGATCACTTCATTCGCCATTTCAGCATGCCCCAGATAGATTTTTATTCGTTGTCCGTTCACCTTAAACCGCACACCCTCCTTGTTTTCCAACTCAACCGCTCCGTGAGGGAATAGTTGGGTGATCACATAAGGGCCATTCCATTTGGACTTGAGTTTGCCTGGAAACAAGCACAACCTAGAATTGAATAAAAGCACCAAATCCCTAGGCATAAAATCGCGTTTCTCAATCTTTTGGTCATGGTACTTCTTCATCTTTTCTTTGTAGAGGGCTGAACTTTCATAAGCTTTTAGGCGAAATTCATCGAGCTCATTCAACCCATTTAACCTCTATTCTGCAGCTTTATTCCAATCCATTTTCAACTTCTTCATTGCCCACATGGCTTTATGCTCTAATTCAACCGGTAAGTGACAAGCCTTCCCATATACAAGTTGGTATGGGGACATACCTATGGGAGTCTTGTATGCTGTCCGATCGGCCCAAAGAGCATTATCAAGCCTCCTTGACCAATCCGTTCTACTAGCGTTCACCATTTTCGATAAAATCTGCTTGATCTCCCTATTTGACACCTCAACTTGCCCACTAGTTTAAGGATGGTAAGGAGTGGCCACATTATGGAGAACACCATATTTCTCCAATAATCCCTTAAACAATTTGTTGCAAAAGTGGGACCTCCCATCACTAATAATAGCCCTTGGGGTGCCAAATTGGGAAAATATATTCTTTTTCAAGAACGCGGTGACACTCTTCCCTTCATTATTTGCGAGTGCGATAGCTTCCACCCATTTAGACACATAATCAACCGCTACTAGAATGTACTTCACTCCATGAGAAATCACAAAAGGGACCATAAAATCAATGCCCCATACATCAAATAACTCGATCACAAGAATGGGATTTAAAGGGAGCTCTTGCTTCTTCGAAATGCCACCATCTCTTTGGCATCTATCACATGCCTTGGCAAACTCATGAGCATCTTGATGGATAGTTGGCCATTAGTAGCCACATTGTAAGATTTTGTGGGCTGTCCGGATACCACTATGATGCCCACCTACTGGCGAAGAATGACACGCCTCCAAAACACTCAACATCTCAACTTCCGGCACACATCGCCGAATAAGCCCATCGGCGTAACTCCTATACAAGTATGGTTCATCCCAAAATAACTTTTTAACATCATGCATGAACTTTTTCCTTTGATGAAAGGACAAGTCCGGTGGGACAATATCGCTAGCAAGATAATTTGCAAAAACTGCGAACCATGGAATCAAGTCTTGAGAGGCAGCCAATACATGCTCATCGGGGAAAGTATCATCAATTTTAGTATTATCCCCCCAACTCTCTCATTGCTTCGTATTCTAAATGGGACAAGTGATCAGCGACTTGATTCTCGGTCCCTTTTCTGTCTCTTACCTCAAAGTCAAATTCTTGCAATAGTAATACCCAACGAATCAACCTCGGTTTCGCATCCTTCTTTGCCATCAAATATCTCAAAGCAGAATGATCAGTATGCACTATAACTCTAGTGCCTAGCAAATAGGAGCAAAATTTCTCGAAAGCAAAGACTACTGCAAGGAGCTCTTGCTCAGTCACTGTGTAGTTCTTTTGGGCTTCATTGAGGGCTTTACTAGCATAGTAAATAGGGTGAAGAATTTTGTCCCTTATTTGTCCCAATACCACACCAAGAGCAACCCCACTAGCATCGCACATCACCTCAAATGGAATGATCCAATCTGGAGAAATAATGATAGGTGTAGACACCAACTTTTCTTTCAACTCACTGAATGCCATAAGGCAAGATTCATCAAAATAAAATTTACACTCTTTCTCAAGCATCTTGCACAAAGGATGCACAATTTTTGAAAAATCCTTGATGAACCTCCGGTAAAAACCTGCATGCCAAAGAAAGCTTCTCACACCTTTTACAGAGATAGGTGGTGAAGTCTCTCTATTACCTCGACTTTAGCTCGATCAACTTCTATACCCTTCTCTGAAATGCGATTTCCCAATTTAGTACTAAATTGTAGTCTTCACACCTCTTTAGAACCTCACATAAATGACTCAAACACCGCTCAAAGGAGTCACCAACCACAGAAAAATCATCCATAAACACCTCAATAGTGTCCTCCACCATATCGGAGAATATCGACATCATACATCTCTGAAATGTGGCGGGTGCATTGCATAACCCAAACGACATTCTCTTGAACGCAAAAGTCCCATATGGGCAAGTGAAGGTGGTTTTCTCTTGATCTTCCGGTGCAATAGAAATCTAATTATACCCCGAATAACCATCAAGAAAACAATACTATCCTTTTCCGGCAAGTCTATCCAACATCTGATCCATGAAGGTCATGGGAAAATGGTCTTTTTTGGTCCATGCATTTAATTTCCGGTAATCCATACACACCCTCCATCCAGTCATCGATCTCATCGGAACAAGCTCATTTTTCTCATTGGGGACCACAGTCATTCCCCCTTTCTTAGGTACACATTGTACAGGGCATACCAACTACTATCAGCGATCGGATATATTACTCCGGCATCCAACCACTTAATAATTTCCTTCTTCACTACCTCTTGCATAGGTGGATTTAAGCGTCTCTGATGCTCAATACATGGCTTATGATCGGGCATGAGTTGGATTTTATGAGAACAAATACCGGGAGGGATCCCAATAATATCCGTAATAGTCAACCCAATAGCTCTTTTGAACCTTTTTAACACTTTCACCAAACTCTCAACTTATTGTACATTCAGAGCTGATGCAATGATTATTGGCAAAGTGTCACCATTTCCTAAGAATTCATACCTCAGATGAGGTGGTAGAGCTTTTAGTTCTAATTTTGGAACCTCCTCTATAGATGGTTTCACGGGTGGAGACTCGCGATTCTTCATATCTAACTCATATTTCTTCGGTTTAAACCGAACATCACCTCGATCAAGTGCCGCGACCAATGACCAATACTCTTCAATGCAATCGCTATCAAAATTTATGATCACTGCCGCTAGTTCTTCTACACCCAGACGTTCTTCAATTTGTACCTCAGATTACTTTTCAACTTTGTAGGATATGTCAGACACCGATTGGAGCTCACCACTCTGCCTCATGGACCTACAAATATTGAAGGTCACTTCTTCATTGTTCAACCAAAATTTCTTCTGCCCTTTTTCCATATCAACCAAGGCTCTACCCGTAACAAGGAATGGCCTCCCAAGAATAACAGGCACCTCAAAATCAACCTCACAATTAAAAAATAACAAAATTGGCCGAAAATATGAACCACTCCACTTTTACTAGCACATTGTGGAGTATCCCAATAGGCCTTTTTACTGTTCGATCGGCCATCAGTAGCCACATTGCAGTGGGCTTTGGATCACCCAAACCCAACTTCTTGTAAATCGAGAGGGGCATGAGATTTATGCTTGCCCCAAGATCACATAATGCTTTCGCAAAATGTAATAACCCGATTGTACAAGGAATAATGAAAGCACCCGGATCTTCTTTCTTTTGCACTAGAGATCTTGTAGCAATAGCACTACAGTGCTGCATTCTATCATCATCCTCAAAAGTGACCGATCTTTTCTTCGTAACCAGATCTTTCATAAACTTGGCATAACCGGGCATTTGTTCCAGAGCTTCTACCAAAGGGACATTGATGGAAAGCTGTTTCAACATCGTTATAAAATGCCGATATTTACCATCCTCGGTCTTTTTGACTAATCTTTGTGGGAAGGGGGGGGGGTCTAGGCATGGGAGTCACCTTTTTGGGCATTTCAACATCTTTTCCCGTTTTATCTTCTAACTCATCACTAACCTCCACCACTTTATCATCATCTCTTATCACCTTTTCTACATCAGACGGCATAGGTGGGTCAATGGTCTGCTTACCACCCCGAGTACTGATTGCCATACAGTGTCCATCATTTTTCGGATTTTGGACAGTGTTGCTAGGGAGAGTGACCGGTTTCCGTGTGTTCACAGTCGCAGATAATTGGGCCATTTGCAACTCAAGCTGCTTAATCCAGATTGCATGCGTATCAACTTTCTGCCCAATACCCGCTAAGTCACTCCTTAACTCTTTAGTGTGTTCATTACTATCATCAAACCTCCTCATAATTTTGTGCAACATATCCTCAACTCGCGCCATACTACCTCCACCATCCCTAGGAGCAACTTTCACGATTTTGAGGAGGAACATAGGGCCCACTTCTATCATTTCTGTTACCATAGTTACCCCGGTTAAAGTTGTTGTCGCGGTTGTAATTCCCATCTCGGACATAATGACCCTCGCGGTTATAATTACCATAGTTCCGACCTTGGTTTCCTTGACCTTGGCACCAATTCTCCTGATTGGAGCCTTGGGCGTTCGGTCGGAAACCCCCCGTCTGCTCATTTACCACATAGAAATCCTCCTCATAATAATATTCATCATTTGGCGGTGGTGGTTTAGACAAGTAGTTGACTGCATTTACCTTTTCTGCACCCCCATGACATGTTTTAATACCAACCTAAGCTCAGTTCTCATCTGAGCCATCTCTTCACGAATCTCGTCTGTGGCTGGGTTGTGTGCGGATTGCACTGCGAAGGTGTTTATTCCAGTATCTGACTTCCTAGTACTCCAAGCTTTATTATTTCGGGAGATTTTCTCTAACTTTTCAGCAATCTCGGCATAAGGACACTCCCCACAAGAACCAATCGCTATCGTATCCAACACCGCTTTATTATTATCATCCTGTCCCCGATAGAAGTATTCTTTCAGTGACTCATCATCAATGCGGTGATTGGGGACACTTCTCAAGAATGAAGTGAACCTATCCCAAGAACTGCTAACTGACTCTCCCGGTAGTGCCACAAAGTTGTTCACTCTGTCTTTGTGGTTTAATTTCTTATAGACCTAGTAGTAACGTGCTAACAAAGCATCCCTCAGTTGATTCCAAGTGAAGATTGAGCTATAAGGGAGCTCAGTAAACCAGATAGCAGCCTCTCCCATCAGTGAAAGAGGAAATACTCTTAGGCCTATTACATCCATATTCAAATCGGGCCTCCCTACACAACTTTTGCTCTTACTTTAGCAATGTGGGCATTTGGATCCTCAGAAGATAGCCTTGAAAACAAACCTCTGGCAGTGAGCATTTGCATCAGACTACTGGTTACCACAAAAGTGTGGCCGTGTGGTAGAGGGGGCAAGACAAGTGGCCCATCAGAGTCTGCGATGTTATCATAACCTCTATAGTACTCTTGAAGGCGTGGAGCGGGGTGTTGTCCCCTTTGTTCATCTTCACCATGATTTTCAGGTAATAACCAACCATGAGCATCAACTGGAGCTAGAATGTCCTGGTTGGGATCATCGTCGTTAATACCCATGTTTCGATTTATATTGCATAGTGTACGCTCTAATTTGTGGTCGTATTTATACAAGGGTTCTCTTCTACTCCGCGTAATTGGCATACACGGAAATTAGACCTGCAAGTGACAAAAACAACAGGTAAAGTAAAATTAGGAAAATATTTACTAAACTTTAGTAATAAGTTTTAAGTTAATGTAAAAGCCACTTTCCCCGGTAGCGGCGTTAAAATTTGATACGCTCAAACTTACTTCTAAAATAAGAAGTAAAGCGGTCGTATCAAGTAAAGAACCCAACTAATGAGGTTGGGGTCGATCCCACGAGGAAAATGGTTCAGACTAAACTTTATTATATTATTACTTCTATTTAGTCAATTATTTTCCAAAAACAAATAACTAAAGGGGGGTTTTGATTAATGAAAGTAATTAACTAAATTAAAGTAATCAACTAACAGGTTCATGTATTGGAGTTTAATCAAGTGATGAGAGTAACTAGGGCTTAAGTGTCCCCCACAGGCTCCTAACTCGGTAATTCTAACTATAACAATTCTTTCCTAATATCTTGCATGTAAAGTGATAAGTTAGGTATCTCTAAATCCTTGGTCCGACATCTAGAGAATTTCACTCCGCACCTTGGTCCGGCTACGTGTGTTGCTTTACTAAACCTTATCTTTACCTTATATTAAGCATCATAATCGATATTTGACTAAGTTGTCACTTTGTACCAACCGACACTAGCCTATTAGATAGTATACACTAAATCTACGTTGATAATTCTTTTCCTATTATCTACATCCTTGGTCCGGCAAGTAGCATTAAGGCGAGTTCTAACGTTGGCCATCCGTTAAAAAGACTTCTAAAAGAAAGAATTATCAATACATGCAAGACACTATTCTAGAATTGTTATTTTAGCTAGATTTTTTACCTTGTTATTTACCCATGGTTCCCACAACCCTAGTTATGGAGTTTAGTTACCCATGGTCATAATCACACAATTCATATTGATAATATAAGAATTCATGCACTTATTTAATGAGAATGAAGCAAATTTTGAAATTCACTTGAATAATTCACAAAAACACTAACAATCGATTCCGGAAAAGTATGATCAATTACCAAAATCAATAGTTCAACACTTAAACAAGAGAACTAAAAAATATCCAAAAGTCTAACCCCAAAAATGAGGTTTTTTCAAACTACTTATAATAAAACAAAACCTAATAAAAGAGGGAATCTAATTAAGGAAAATCTGTCCAAAACGCATCTGAGTCGACACCCTTGTGATGGACCGTCCTGGCCACGACGGACCGTCGTGGCCTCCGTCGTTCCATACTTAACTCAAACTTCTGCTGCTTTCTTCATCAACTCTTTGTTACCCTCAACGGACAGGTATGACGGACCGTTGCAAGCACGACGTTCCGTCGAGGGGTTCCGTTCCACAACACTTAGAAACTTCTTGATATTGGGTACTGGGACTACTCTCTGACAACCACGACGAATATGCAGGACTGACCGTCGTGGATATGACGGTCCGTCGTGAGCTTCCGTAGTCCCACACTTGGTCAAACTTCCCCAACTTCCTTCAGCAGCTATTTTCTTCTCACTACGGTGCCACCTACGGACTGTCACAGTCACGATGAACCGTCGTGGGCTCTGTAGGTGGTCACTTCTACAATTTCTGCTCAAATCATCAGCGTTCTCCTTTGGACAGATTTCCTGCAAATAAAGAGAAACCTACATCAAAAATCAATACAAAAAGGCTTTAGACACACACTAAACTTAAGAAAAAAGCATTAAAAGTACCGTGAAACCACGGTACATCAGTGATCTATTTCAATGCATCCAGAGTTGGCCTTTATTGTGTGTTGATGCAACGAGATAAGGTTATAGCTTATGCTTCTAGAAAACTGAAGGTTTATGAGAAGAACTATCCAACTCATGACCTCGAGCTTGCAACAGTGGTGTTTGCACTCAAGATATGGAGACACTACTTGTAGGGTATTCATATAGATGCGTTCATTGATCATAAGAGCCTTTAGTATGTGTTCACCCAGAAAGAGTTGAATATTCGCCAGAGGAGATGGCTTGAGTTCCTTAACGATTATGATATGAGTGTGCATTACCATCCTGGTAAGGCGAATGTAGTAGCAGACGCTCTTAGTAGATTATCTATGGGTAGTGTAGCCCATGTTGAGGAAGAAAGGAAGGATCTAGGGAAGGATGTTCACAGGCTTACTCGCTTGGGAGTTCACCTTATGAGCATATCAGACAATGGTGTAACAGTTCATAATGGGGAAGAATCTTCTTTGGTTGTGAAGGTTAAGGAAAAGCAAGACAGTGGTCCAATCTTGTTTGAACTCAAGGGTGCAGTCCACAATCAGAGTATGGAGGTTTTCTCCCAAGGGGGAGATGGTGTACTTCGCTACCAGGGTAGATTGTGTGTTCCTGATGTGGGTAGTTGAGAAAACATATTCTTGCAGAAGCTCATAACTCAAGGTATTCTATTCATCCACGTGCCACTAAGATGTACCGCGATCTGCGGGAAGTCTATTGGTGGAATGGAATGAAGAGGGATATCGCAAATTTTGTGAGTACGTGCCCAAATAGCTAGCAAGTCAAGGTAGAACATCAGAAACCAGGGGGTATGACTCAAGAGATCGACATTCCTACTTGGAAGTAGGAAGTGATCAATATGGATTTCATCACAGGGTTACCGCGTACTCGTAGACAACATGAGTCCATTTGGGTGATAGTCAATAGGATGACCAAGTCTTCTCGATTTTTGGCGGTCAAGACTACAGATTCTGCAGAGGACTATGCCAAGCTTTAAATTAATGAGATTGTGAGGTTACATGGGGTTCCTTTTTATATCATCTCAGATAAAGGTCCTCAATTTACCTCTCATTTCTGGAAGTCATTTCAGAAGGGTCTTGGTACTCAAGTTAGCCTTAGCACAACATTTCATCCACAAACAGATGGACAGGTAGAGCGTACAATTCAGACCCTTGAGGATATATTGAGATCCTCTGTGATCGATTTCAAGGGTAGTTGGGATGATCACCTTCCTCTTATTGAGTTCACCTACAACAATAGCTACCATTCCAATATTTAGATGGCCCCTTATGAGGCTTTGTATGGGCGTAGATGTAAATCTCCTATTGGTTGGTTTGAAGTATGTGAAGCAGCTTTGATAGGGCCAGATTCAGTCCTTTATGCTATGGAGAAAGTGCATCTCATTAGAGATAGACTTAAAACATCCCAGAGTCGTCAGAAATATTATGTAGATGTAAGGAGAAGGGAGCTCATGCGTGAATTCAGTCTTAGAATCATGTTCCCTCAGTTTGTACTTGCATTTTCAGCGTATTTGCATATTCTTGAAACTCAGTTTAGTCAGAAACTCAGCTCTCAGTGCTTAGTAGTAGGGTTTGCAGCTCTCTCCCTCTATTCCAGCTAGTCTAGTCTTCATTCGAGGACGAATGTTCCCAAGGGCGAGATAATGTAACTCCCCGTATCCAAAATAGACCAAAAACCTGTTTTTATGAAAAAAACCTGCACGTGCAACCAACGATAGCAATCGACGGACCGTAGACTAGCCCACGATCCATCCTGAACATCCTTCAATGGGTTTACAAACCCCCAAAATCTCAGTCCAGAAAATTTGATTAAGTGTCTAACGACGGATGGACCTACGGTCCGTAGGTTAGACTATGGTCCGTAGTCCGTGACCATCGCTCAACACCCCATTCACCAACTCTCTGACAATAACCACGGAAGACCAGCAGGGTCCGTAGGTGGACCCATGATCCGTAGGTCTGACCGTAGGTGGGAATTAGCTGATAGTTAGGGCGAAATGCAGTTGGGTCAACTTCTAATGGTCATAAATCTTAAAACAAAATGAATTAGGTGTCTCATTACCTACCAAAATATATATAATTAAATTATCTGACCATAGCCACAAACCTTGCTAAAATCAGACCTCCGAGTAAAAAGTTATGCCCGTTTTAGTAAAGTCCTGTTGAAAAGGCCCAACCTACGGACCCAACGACGGACAGTCGATCAAACGACAGACCGTCTATCCAGGCCATCGTTTGGTCCGATAACAATTAACTCAGGGGTCTTTTTGTCTTTTCCCACTTTGTTTAAACCTTAAGATACATCATTTTGACCCTAAATCATCAGATTTCAGTCAGTTTAAGCCTAGAAACATAACTAAAACTTACCTAAGTCAAAATCATAAATCAAAACATAGAAAATTAGAAGCAAGAAAGGAGAAAAAGCTTAAGAACCCTATTTCAAGAATGCAACAAGTTTCCAGCAGTTCCAACCACGAAATCTAAGTGTCTATCGTGATTTTCATCACCAGGTATGTGGGATTTCACTAGTGGGTTTCTTTCACCCATTGGGTCCCTAGTTTTCAGTCAGTTTTTGATTCTCTTATCATGATTAAACCTTGGGTTCCTAGAATTACAACAGAACTTCTTGATTTAGTTAAAGTATGTGTTCCAAATAAGATTATCATTTTATTACTCAGATTATCGCATGAATTTCAGAACCCTAGCCTTGTATTTCTTTAGTTGTTGAATTACACATGATAGGTCAGATATTTCAGTTATGCAGTTACACATGCTTCAGTTTTTAATGCATCATTATCAGATTAAATGTTGCATTCTCAGTTTGCATGTTAAGTTTTGAGCTATCCAGTATTTTTAGAAAATTCAGACATAATCAGTTAACTACATAACTCAATGGGAGTAGCATAATACCGAGTTAGACTAGGGTTCATCGTACCCAATAGTCCCAGGACTACTAGCCAAGTAGGTTGTAAGTCCCCTATGTGGGCAATCAGTTTAGTGATCACGCCAGCATGTCTTTATACCTCTGGCAGGGTATATTGGGTCCTCTCGATGGGGCGTATACATCGGACTACACATTTAGCTCATGTGGGTTTGTTATCGGTTAGTAGTAGCTCCCACAGTTTAGTAAAACTCTCTTGCATTGACCATTAATGAGTATATTCAGTATTCAGTTTCAGCATGTTATAAATTTATCATTGCATCCAGTTAGCTCAGAGTTCAGTATATCATGTTCAGATTATTATACTTGCTTGTGTGCTTGTTCAGTTATGTTTTATTTCAGCTTTAGCTATCCTACATGCTCAGTACCTTTCAAGTACTGACGCATACGTGTGCTACATCTTCTCATAATGTAGGTTCAGGTTCTCAGCATCCAGATCACGCTTAGATCGATTTCCGATCTCCAGTCCAGCAGATTCAGTGGTGAGTCCTCATTCTCCGAGGACAATAGTCATAAGTTTCTTTTAAGTATTTATTCCTTTAGTTTCAGTTTTGCTAGATTTAGCTAGGGCTTGTCCCAGTATTTCTAGTCAGTTTAGAGGCTTATTTCATACCTAGTTAGTTTCAGCTTATTGTTGAGTTAGTAACTTTATTCTGTTAAACTCATCAGTCTCATATTATATCAGTTTTAGAATATGGGTATTCCTTATCCTTTAAGTTTAAATTATGATTTAGCCTCCGCATTAAGTTTATTATATTTAGTATGCTCATGATTATGCCAACAGGGTTAGCTTTGGATCACTTGTGGTCCTAGGTTCCGTGTACGCGTCTTGGGGGTAGCTCGGGGTGTGACAAAACTTGGTATCAGAGCACTAGGTTTAAGTGTCCTAGGATGTCTAAAAACCCGCACTAAGTAGAGTTCTTTTCATGAATGTGAAGTGCACCACATCTAATGAGACGGAGGCTATGAAGTGTTTAGGAAAACTTCACTTTGTTGTTACTCTTATCATGCTTAAGGTATGATCTAATTACATTCTAACTCGACGTTATAAATTTCAAATCATGCCTCCTCATAGAGATAACGGTAGGAATGCGAATGCCAGGAACACAAATGCATATCCTCTAGTCCCAGATCAAGGAGTCTCAAATGCTTAGTTCAGAAATGCCATATAGATGTTGGCTCAGAGTATGACTAACCAGAACAATCGGATTCATGCTCATGTGAATGAAAATGGTGGATCAGTAGCATCAAGGGTCCATGACTTTGTTAGGATGAATCCTCCTGAGTTCTTAGGATCACAAACTAATGAGGATACTCAGAATTTCTTGGATGAGATCAAATAGATCTTTGAGGTAATGCATGTCACTGGGAATGATCGGGTGGTGTTGGCATCATACCCGTTGAAGGATGTTGCTTATATTTGGTACACTCAGTCGAAGGGGAATAGGGGTGCAAATGCATCTCCAATCACTTGGGATTGCTTTAGTGAGACTTTTCTTGACAGGTTTTTCCCAATAGAGTTGAGAGAGGCAAAGGCTCAGGAATTCATGAACTGGAGGCAGGGTAAGATGACAGTCCAAGAGTACGGGCTGAAGTTTAACCAACTCTTCAGGTATGCTCCTTACATGGTTGCTGACTCCAGGGCTTAGATGAATAAGTTCTTGAATGGAGTGTCGGATTTGGTGAAAACTGAGTGCAGAAATTCTATGTAATTTGGAGATATAAACATCTCTAGGCTTATGACTCATGCTGAGCAGGTTGAGGGTGATAATCTTAAGGAACAGGCTAAGGAGAATAAGAAGGCTAGGACTGGTAACTATGACTATTCTTAGCAAAAATTGGGTGGTGGAAATCGCTCGCAGAGTCAGCAGAAGTTTTCAGCTCCAGCCTCTTTATCAGCTAGTGTTCCATCCTCCAAGAACAGGTATTACCAGAAAGGTAGAGAACCAGGCTCTAAGTCTCAGGGAAGTGTTTCAGGAACAAGACTTACCCCACTTGCCCTAACTGTGGTAAGAGCCATCCGGGCGAGTGTCTCGCAGGGAAAGAGGGATGTTTTAGGTGTGGTAAGTCTTGTCACGGGTTGAGGGACTGTCCTTCTAGACAGAGTCAAGGAGGTGGTAATGGTAGAGATCAGTCTACAACTTGATCAGCACCAACAAGTCACCCGACTCAGCAGGGTAACTCTTATGGTACAGGTGGTGGACAGCGCCAGAACAGGCTGTATGCTCTTCAGGCTCGCCAGGATCAAGAAGGTTCTCCTGATGTAGTCACTGTTACGTTACGAGTCTTTGACCTTGATGTTTATGCATCGTTAGATCAAGGGGCTATTCTTTCTTTTGTAACTCCTTACATAGCAGTCCAATTCAGTGTCAGTCCAGAAACTCTCTCAGAACCTTTCTCAGTCTCTACTCCAGTTGGTGACCCAGTTATTGCTAGATGGGTATACAGAAATTGCCCTGTCACAGTCTCTCAGAAAGACACCCCAGCATATCTAGTAGAGTTAGAAATAGTAGACTTCGATGTCATTCTAGGCATGGATTGGTTACATTCATGTTATGCCTCAGTCGATTGTAGAACTAAGATTGTTCGTTTTTAGCTTCCAGACGAACATTTCTTACCTTAAGGCCAGAAAGATGATCTGCAAGGGTTACCTCTATCATCTAGTTCGGGTTAAGGATTGTAGATCTGAAACCCCAACTATTGAGTCAGTTCCAGTAGTCAATGAGTTTCCAGAAGTGTTTTCAAAAGATCTTCCCGGAGTCTCTCCCGAAAGGGAAATTGACTTTGGAATTGATCTCCTTCCAGATACCCAGCCTATTTCTATTCCTCCTTATAGAATCGCTCTAGTAGAGCTTAAGGAGTTGAAAGAGAACTTGAAAGACTATCTAGATAAGGGATTCATAAGCCCTAGTATTTCACCATAGGGTGCACCACTGTTGTTCGTAAAGAAGAAAGATGGTTCTCTCATAATGTGCATTGACTATAGACAGTTGAACAAGGTCACAATCAAGAAGAAGTATCCCATCCCCAGGATTGATGACTTGTTTGACCAACTTCAGGGTGCTAGCCATTTCTCAAAGATAGACCTCAGATCGGGTTATTATCAGCTTAGAGTCAAAGATAGTGACATTCCAAAAACAGCCTTCAGAACTCAGTATGGTCATTATAAATTCATCGTTATGTCATTTAGACTAACCAATGCTCCAACAGCTTTCATGGATTTGATAGAGAGTGTTCAAATAGTACTTGGACTTATTCAGTATCGTCTTTATTGATGATATCCTCATTACTCTAGGAATGAGGAAGAACATGCAAGTCATTTGAGAGTTGTTCTGCAGACTCTCAATGATCGTCAGTTATTCGCTAAGTTTAGCAAATGTGAGTTCTGGTTGCAATCCGTTGCTTTTCTTGGTCACATTGTATCTAGCGAGGGGATCCGAATGGATTCACAAAAGATAGAAGTAGTGAAATGATGGCCCAGACCTACCTCTGCTACAGATATCAGAAGTTTCTTAGGTTTGGGGGGGGGGGTATTACAGAAGGTTCGTGGAAGGATTTTTATCCATAGCCTCGCCATTGACTAGGTTGACTCAGAATATGGTCAAGTTCTAAATGGTAAGATGATTATGAGAAAAGCTTCGCAGAATTGAAGACTAGATTGACTACAGATCTTGTCTTGACTCTACCAGAGGGTTCAGATGGTTATGTGATCTATTGCGATGCAGCAAGTATTGACCTTGGTTGTCTGTTGATGCAACAAGATAAGGTTATAGCAGATGCTTCTAAACAACTTAAGGGGCATGAGAAGAACTATCCAACTCATGACCTCGAGCTTGCAACAGTGGTTTTTGCACTCAAGATATGGAGACGCTACTTGTATGGTGTTCATGTAGATGTGTTCACTGATCATAAGAGCCTTCAGTATGTGTTCACCCAGAAAGAGTTGAATCTTCGCCAGAGGAGATGGCTTGAGTTCCTTAAGGATTATGATATGAGTGTGCATTACCATCTTGGTAAGGCGAATGTAGTAGCATACGCTCTTAGTAGATTATCTTTGGGTAGTGTAGCCCATGTTGAGGAAGAAAGAAAGGAGCTAGTTAAGGATGTTCACAGGCTTGCTCGCTTGGGAGTTCTCCTTATGAGCATATCAGACAATGGTGTAACATTTCAGAATGGGGAAGAATCTTCTTTGATAGTGGAGGTTAAGGAAAAGCAACACAGTGATCCAATCTTGCTTGAACTCAAGGGTGCAGTCCACAATCAAAGAGTGGAGGTTTTCTCCCAAGGGGGAGATGGTGTACTTCGCTACTAGGGTAGATTGTGTGTTCCTTATGTGCGTGAGTTGAGTAAACACATTTTTGCAGAAGCTCATAACTCCAGGTATTCTATTCATCCATGTGCCACTAAGATATATCGAGATCTCCGGGAAGTCTATTGGTGGAATGGCATGAAGAGGGATATAGAAGATTTTGTGAGTAAGTGACCCAAAAGCCAGAAAGTCAAGGTAGAACATCAGAAACCAGGGGGTATGACTCAAGAGATTGACATTCCTACTTGGAAGTGGGAAGTGATCAATATGGATTTCATCACAGGGTTACTGCGTACTCGTAGATAGCATGACTCCATTTGGGTGATAGTCGATAGGATGACCAAGTCTTCTTGGTTTTTGGCGGTCAAGACTACAGATTCGGCAAAGGACTATGCTAAGATTTACATTAATGAGATTGTGAGGTTTTATGGGGTTCCTTTGTCTATCATCTCAGATAGAGGTCCTCAGTTTACCTCTCATTTCTGGAAGTCATTTCAGAAGGGTCTTGTACTCAAGTTAACCTTAACACAATATTTCATCCGCAAATAGATGGACAGGCAGAGCGTACAATCCAGACCCTAGAGGATATGTTGATAGCCTGTGTGATCGATTTCAAGAGTAGTTGGGATGATCACCTTCCTCTTATTGAGTTCACCTACAACAATAACTATCATTCCAGCATTCAGATAGCCCCTTATGAGGCTTTGTATGGGTGTAGATGTAGATCTCCTATCGGTTGGTTTGAAGTAGGTGAAGCAGCTTTGATAGGGCCAGATTCAGACTTTTTGCTATGGAGAAAGTGCAACTCATTAGAGATAGACTTAAGACAGCCTAGAGTCGTCAGAAATCTTATGCAGATATAAGGAGAAGGGAGCTAGAGTTCCAAGTTGATGATTGGGTTTTTCTGAAAGTCTCTCCTGTGAAAGGGGTGATGAGATTTGGCAAGAAAGGGAAGCTCAGTCCCAGATATGTAGGCCCTTACAAGATCTTGAAAAGGGTTGGAAAGGTGGAATATGAGTTAGAGTTACCAGTAGACTTAGCAGGAGTGCATCCGGTCTTGCACATCTCACTCTTGAAGAAGTGTGTGGGTGACCCAGCGTCTATAGTGCCATTAGAGAGTGTGGCGGTGAAAGATAGTCTTTCTTGTGAGAATGTACCAGTTGAAATTCTTGACTGTCAGGTTAGAAGGTTGAGAAACAAAGAAGTCGCTTGAGTCAAGGTTTTGTGGAGGAGTCAGTCCGTAAGGAAGCTACTTGGGAAGCAGAAGCAGCCATGAAAGCCAAGTATCCTCACCTCTTTTCTTCCGATTCCACTCCAGCTTGAGGTAATAGTTCCTCTTCAGTTTTCCAGTCATTCATGTGTGAATTCAGTCTTAGAATCATGTTCCCTCAGTTTGTACTTGTATTTTAAGCGTATTTGCATGTTCTTGGAACTAAGTTCAGTCAGCTCTCAGTGTTTAGTAGTAGGGTTTTCATCTCTCTCTCTCTATTCCAGCTAGTTTAGTCTTCATTCGAGGACGAATGTTCGAAAGGGGGAGATAATGTAACACACCGTATAAAAAATAGACCAAAAAAAATTTTCAGAAAAAACCTGCACGTGCAACCAAAATCTCAGGATAGACTACGGTTCGTAGTCCGTGACCGTCGATCGACACCCAATTCACCCACTCTTTGAAAAGAACTACGGATGACCAGCACAACTTTTAGGTGGACCTATGGTCCGTAGGTTAGACCGTAGGTGGGAATTAGTAGACAGTTAAGGGGGAAATGCAGTTAGGTCAACTTCAAATGGTCATAAATCTTAGCACAAAATGAATTAGGTGTCCAATGACCTACCAAAAGATATATAATTGATTTATCTTTCCATAGCCACAAACCTTGATAACATCAAACCTCCGAGTATAAAGTTATGCCCATTTTAGTAAAGGCCTGTCGAACAGCCCAAACCTACGGACCCAACGACGGACAGTCTATCAAACGACGGACTGTCTGTCCAGGCCATCGTTTGGTCAGACAACAATTAACTCAGGGGTATTTTCGTCTTTTCCCACTTCGTTTAAACCTGAAGTTATGTCGTTTTGACCCTAAATCATCATATTTTAGTCTGTTTAAGCCTAGAAACATAACTAAAACTTACCTAAGTCAAAGTCGTAAATCAAAACTTAGAAAAATAGAAGCAAGAAAGGAGAAAAAACTCAAGAACCCTAGTTCAAGGACGCAACAAGTTTCCAGCAGTTCCAGCCACGAAATTCTAAGTGTCTTTCGTGATTTTCATCACCAGGTATGTGGTATTTCACTAGTGGGTTTCTTTCACCCATTGGGTCCCTAGTTTTCAGTTAGTTTTTTATTCTCTTATCATAATTAAACCTAGGGTTCCTAGAATTACATCAGAACTTCATGATTTAGTTAAAGTATATGTTCTAAATAAAATTATCATGTTATTACTCAAATTATCGCATGAATTTCAGAACCCTATCCTTGTATTTCTTTAGTTCTTGAATTACACATGCTAGGTTAGATATTTCAGTTATGAAGTTACACATGCTTCAGTTTTTAATGCATCATTATCAGATTTAATGTTGCATTTTAAGTTTGCATGTTCAGTTTTAAGCTATCCAATATTTATAGAAAATTCAGACATAATCAGTTAACTACATAAATAAATGGGAGTATCATAATACCAAGTTGGAGTAGGGTTCAGCGTACCAAATAGTCCCAGAACTACTAGCCAAGTAGGTTGTAAGTCCTTCTGTGGGAAATCAGTTTAGTGATCATGCCAGCATGCCTTTATACCTCTGGCAGGGTATATTGGGTCCTCTTCATGGGACGTATACATCAGACTCCACATTTAGCTCATGTGGTTTTATTATAGGTTATTAGTAGCTCCCACAGTTCAGTCAGACTCTCTTGCATTGACCATTTATCAGTATATTCAGTATTCAGTTTCAGCATGTTATAAATTTGTCATTTCTTCCAGTTAGGTTAGAGTTCAGTATATCATGTTCAGATTATTATACTTGCTTGTGTGCTTGTTCAGTTATGTTTTATTTGAGCTTTATTCTGTCCTACATGCTCAGTACCTTTCAAGTACTGACGCATACGTGCGCTACATCTTCTCGTGATGTAGGTTCAGGCTCTCAGCATCCAGATCACGCTTAGATCGATTTCCGTTCTCAAGTCCAGCAGATTCAGTGATGAGTCCTCATTCTTCGAGGACAATAGTCATGAGTTTCTTTTCAGTATTTAGTTCTTTAGTTTAAGTTTTTCTAGATATAGCTGGGGCTTTTCCCAGTATTTCTAGTCCAGTTTAGAGGCTTATTTCAGACATAGTTAGTTTCAGCTTAGTGTTGAGTTAGTAAATTTATTATATTAAACTCATCAATCTTCATATTATATCAGTTTTAGAACATGGGTATTCCCCATCTTTTCAGCTTTAATTATGATTTATCTTCCGCATTCAGTTTATTTTATTTAGTATGCTCATGATCATGCCAGTAGGGTTAGCTTGGGATCACTTGTGGTCCTAGGTCCGTGTCCGCGTTACGTGGGTAGCTCGGGGCGTGACACATCTAATCTAGGTCATGGGGCAATTCGTCAGCCTCCATTACCAATTTAGGCACATAACTAAGCTCATGATGATAATCAATTGGATAATGCTTTGAGAATGCAGCCTCAATCCCCACGACCTCAATATTTATATAGGGGCAATGTGGGCATCACTGATTCTGACAGGCCTATTGTCCTACCTCCTCTACCCCATGGGCACACATTCGTGGTGATGAGTAGCTTGATGCAGATGCTCACCATGAGAGTTTTATTTGCAGGACTACCATCAGAGGACCCAGTTTCTCACATAGTCAAACTGAGGTCTGTGTGTAATAGTTGTGTGGATAGGAAAGACTTGTATATGAATGTCATTAGGATGCGAGTGTTTCCTCTATCACTTACAGGAGATTCCGCAATATGGTTTGATGAGCTACCCTATAACTCCATCTATACTTGGGATCAATTGAGAGATGTGTTCTAAGCAAAGTACTACCCAGTGTCCAAAAAGCTCAACCATAAGGATAAGGTGAACAACTTTGTGGCACTACCTAGAGAGTATGTGAGTAGTTCTTGGGACAGATTTACTGCGTTTGTTTGTGAGAGGCATCCCAAACCACCGTATTGATGATGAGTCATTGAAAGAGTACTTTTACAAAGGTCAAGATGATAACAATAGAATAGTTGATACTATTGCAGGGGGTTCCTATGGAGAGTGCACAGATGTAGAGATCGTAGAGAAGTTGGAGAAGATATCTCGCAACAACAAGGCTTGGAGAAATAGGAAGACAGACACTGTGAGAAAAACCTTTGCGGTTCAATGTACAATCAATCCAGCTACAGATGAGATTCCTGAATAAATGACGCAGATGAGAACGGAGCTAGGGTTTGTTTTAAAACATGTGAGCGGAGGTGCAGAGAAGGTAAATGCGGTGAACTACTTGACTAAAGCACCACCGCCAGTTAATGAGTACTTTTATAAAGAAGATGCATATGCAATGAATAATCAGATTGGGGTTTCCGACAAAATACCCAAGGTTCTATTAAAGATAATTGGCACCAAGGTCAAGGAAACCAAGGTTGGAACTATGGTAACTACAACTGAGAGGGTAAATATGTCCGAGATGGGAACTAAAACTGCGTCAACAACTTCAACCGAAATAAATATGGTAACAGGAATGATCGGAGTGGGCTCTATATTCCCCCACAAAATTGGGAAGTCTCTCCTAGGGACGGTGGAGGTAGTATGGAGCGAGTTAAGGTATGCTACAGAAGATGAGGAGGAGGTTCGATGCTAGTGATGAGAATGTCAAGGAGATGAGAGGTGACCTATCTAACATTGGATAGAAGGTGGACGCACATGCTGTTTCAATAAAGCATCTTGAGTTACAAATGGCTCAACTGTCCACTATGGTGAATCAACGCCAACTTGGCACGCTTCCTAGAAATACTATCCAAAATCCAAAAAATGATGGGCATTGCATGACAGTCACTACTCGAGGGGGTAAGCAGACCATTGATCCACCTATGTCGTCTGTAGTAGAAGACGATATGAGAAAATACAAAGAGGTAGTAGAACTTAGTGGAGAATTGATGCACAACACGGTGAAATAAATAAAGGTATCTCAGAAAATGGTCCCCATTCCTAGACCTCCACCACCATTCCCTCAGAGATTAGTAAAAATACAGAGGATGGTAAATACCGGCGATTTATCACTATGTTGAAACAACTTTCCATAAATGTCCATTTGATAGAATCTTTTGAACAAATGCCCAGTTATGCTAAGTTTATGAAGGATATACTGACTAATAAGAGGTCGGTGAGTTTTGAGGATGATGACAGAATGCAATATTGTAGTGTGATTGCTACTAGGTCTCTCGTGCAGAAGAAGGAATATCTTGGAGCTTTCACTATTCCATGTACAATCGGGTTGCTACACATTGCTAAAAGACTATGTGATCTTGGTGCAAGCATAAATCTCATCCCTCTTTCCATTTATGAGAAGTTAGGTTTGGGTGACCCAAAGCACACTATGATGCAGTTACTGATGGCCGATTGAACGATAAAGAGGCCCATTGGTATACTACATGATGTGCTTGTGAAAGTGGAGTGATTTATATTTCTGGTCAATTTTGTGATTCTTGACTGTGAGGTTGATTTTGAGGTTCCCATTATTGTAGGGAGGTCATTCCTTGACACCAAGCGTGTATTGGCTGATATGGAAAAAGGGCAGATAAAGTTTAGGTTTAATAATGAAAAAGCAAATTTAAACATATGTAGGTCCATGAAGCAGAGTGGTGAGCTCCGAACGGTATCTGCTATATCTTACAGGATTGAGAGTGTATCTGAGGTACAAATTCAAGAGATATTAGGTATCGAGGCACTAGAGATAGTGATCATGAATTTTGACAGTGATGGTATTGAAGAGTATGGGTATTTGGTGGCTGCACTTGAACGAAACTAATATCGGTCAAAACCAAAGAATTGGAGTTAGATATGAAGCATCGCGACACCCGCAAAACCATCTATTTAGAAGGCCCCAAAATTAGAGCTTAAGGCTCTACCACCTCAACTGGGGTATGTGTTTTTGGGTAGAGATGCCACTTTGCCGGTAATAATTGCAACAAATTTGAATGAACGAAAAGTAGAGGGCCTAGTGATGGTATTGAAGAGGTTCAAATGAGCCATTGGCTGGAATGAGCACCAAAGAAGGTTGAATTCACCTATGCAAGAGGTAGTGAAAAAGGATATCATCAAGTGGTTGAATGTCGGAGTCATCTATCCTATTGCGGACAATAGTTGGGTGTGTCATGTGCAGTGCGTGCCGTAAAAGGGTGGGATGACAATGGTACCTAATGATAAGAATGAGTTTGTTCCGATGCGGCCAGTGTCCAGATGGAGAGTTTACATAGACTATCAGAAGTTGAATGCTTGGACTGAGAAGGACCATTTCCCATGCCCTTTATGGATCAAATTTTAGGCAAACTCGCAGGCAAAGGGTGGTATTGTTTTCTTGATGGCTATTCAGGGTACAACCACATCTCTATTGCCCCTGAGGATCAAGACACCACTTTCACTTGCTCTTATGGGACATTTGCTTTCAAAAGGATGTCGTTTGGGTTTTGTAATACACCGGCCACCTTCCACCGTTGTATGATGTCGATATTCTCTGATATGGTGGAAGACACTCTTAAAGTGTTCATGGATGGTTTTTCTGTGGTTGGAGACTACTTTGATCGGTGTTTGAGTAATTTTGCTGAGTTAATAAAAATATGTGAAGATTGTGTTTTGGTGCTTAATTGGTATAAATTCCACTTTATGGTGAAGGAAGGTATAATGTTGGGCCATCGCATCTCGGAGAAGGGATAGAGGTTGATCGAGCTAAAGTGGAAGTGATAGAGAGTCTTCCTCCGCACATCTCTGTAAAAGGTGTGAGAAGTTTTCTCAGACACGCGGGCTTTTACTGGAGGTTTATTAAGGATTTTTTGAAAATTGCACATCATTTGTGCAAACTACTCGAGAATTAATGTAAGTTCTATTTCGATGAATCATGTCTGAAAGCATTTGGAGAGTTGAAGGACAAGTTGGTGTCCACACCCATTATTATTTCACCAGATTGGAGTGAGCCATTTGAGGTGATGTGTGATGCAAGTGGGGTGGCACTTGGTGTGGTATTGAGAAAGTAAAGGGATAAAATCCTTCACTTCATTTATTATTCTAGTAAAGCCCTGAATGAAGCTTAGAAAAAATACATGGTTACTGAACAAGAACTTCTAGCGGTGATTTTTGCATTTTAAAAGTTTTGCTCATATTTGCTTGTCACAAGGGTCATAGTGCATACGGACCCCTACGCTTTGAGGTATTTGATGGGTAAAAAGTATGCGAGGCCAAGGTTGATCTGATGGGTACTATGGTTGCAATAGTTTGATTTTGAGGTAAAAGATAGAAAGGGGACTCAGAATCAAGTTGCCGATAACTTGTCTAGCTTAGAGGATGAAGCTTTGCGTGAATTAGGAGAAAAGGTGGAAATTGATGATGCATTCCCAGATGAACATGTATTGGTCGCCTCTCAAGATTTGATCTATGGTTCGCAGACTTTGTGAACTATCCGGCAAGTGATGTAGTTCCATCGACTTGTTCATTCACCAGAGGAAAAAGTTCATGCATGATGTGACAAAGTCCCTTTGTGATGAGCCTTACTTATACCGGAGTTGTGCCGATGGGATTATTCATCATTGTGTAGCGGAGGTTGAGATGTGGATTGTTTTGGAGGCATGTCACTCCTCACCTGTGTGTGGGCACCATAGTGGTATCCGGACTGTGCATAAGATCTTGTAGTGTGGGTACTATTGGCTAACCATTCACCAAGATACTCACGAGTTTGCTAAATCATGTGATCGGTGACAACGAGATGGAGGTATTTCGAAAAGGCAAGAACTCCAATTATCTTATTCTAGTGATTGAGTTATTTGATGTATGGGGCATTTGTGATTTTATGGGCCCATTTGTGAGTTCTCATGGGATTAATTATATACTTGTGGTGCTCGGCTATGTGTCAAAATGGGTGGAAGCAATTGCGTTTCCTAACAATGAAGGAAATAGTCTCGCCGCGTTCTTGAAAAAGAATATATTCTCTAGATTTGGCACACCTAGGGCCCTTATTAGTGATGGTGGCTCTCACTTTTGTAATAAATTGTTCGAAGGGCTATTAGAGAAATATGGTGTTCATAATAATGTGGCTACTCCTTACATTCCACAAACTAGCAGGCAAGTTGAGGTGTCCAACCGTGAGATCAAGCAAATTCTGGCAAAAACGGTGAATGCTTGGTCAAGGAGGCTTGATGATGCTTTTTTGGTATACCTTACTACAGACGAGACTCCCATAGGTATTTTTCTATACCAACTTGTATATGGGAAGGTTTGTCACTTGCCGGTCGAGCTAGAGAACAAGGCAATATTGGCAACGAAGAAACTAAAAATGGATTGGATGGAAGCGACAAAAAAAAAAGAATAAATGGTTTGAATGAGCTTGATGAGTTTCTCTTCAAGTCCTATGAAAGTTCAGCCATATACAAAGAGAAGATGAAGAGCATCACAACTAAAGAATTGAAAAACGAGAATTTCCGGTTGGTGATTTGATGCTTCTATTCAACTCAAGGATAGGCTTGTTTCCTGGAAAACTCAAGTCTAAGTGGACAGGGTCATTCCTCATCACTAAAGTGTTTCCACATGGAGCGTTCAAGTTGGAGAATAAGGAGGGCGCAAAATTCACAGTCATCGGGCAAAGGATAAAGATCTACATGGGGCATGTGGAGAGTGTTCATGAAGTGGCTGAGGCCTATCATCTTGATGAAGTCTGAGTAATGTAAGGGCCTTCGTTGTGCAGCGACATTAAATCAAGCGCTTTCTTGGAGGCAAGCCAAGGTGTATCCTCTAGCCAACCATAGGTTTGGTTTTCTTTGTAGGAATAGTCATATTTTTTTGTTTCTTTTAGTTTTTAGTCTTATTTCATTCTTAATTGTGTACTAGTGTTGGATAGAGATTAGTATAGGGTCCGTGTCTCAATAGTGTCCACAAAAACACAAAAAGAATGGCCTAATGGGTGTTACATGTGCAGGGACCAAAACAAAAATCTACAGAAAATAGTCTGGTGTAGAGGTCTACGGACCCCATCGATGGGCCGTCATTCCATCGACGGACCTTCGATGGTGTTCGTAGATACCAGGTATGTCTTTTATTGATTCTAAGTCAAGAAGTAATCGAAGGTCCAAGTTGACGGACTTACGGACCGTCGACGGGGTTACCTCGATCCAAACTGCCAGGGACATGTCGGTAATATTAAAGTACATAACGGTTCACATTCCTTCCATCCTTCAAATTTTTAAAATTCCATTCCAAAAATGTTTTCTTCCCTTATTTCTTTCCTTTATTACCAAAACTCAACCTCCCATATCCCATTTAACTCCCAAATCAGAATCCTTCAAATTCTCCAAACTCTCTCTTCCTTAAATTCTCCTTTCTTTCAAATTTTCTTCGTCCGGTGATCGAGTTCAGGCGTGTAGGCTACTGCTTGATATTGTATCTCACAACCACACCACTCTAAACTAAAGGTATTTTGATTTCTTTTAACTTTGAATTCTCGTTCATAGTTGTTTACAGAAATCCGGATGTGGATCTTGATTGTGGAACTAAATTAACTGAAATTGTATGCTAAAACTTATGTAGTATGTCTCTAAGAATGATAGAGTGTGGTTGTGTGGCCTTGTAGTCTGTATAAAATGTGGGTATCTCTGTGGATGAATTAGAACACAAATTGTTTGAAAACAAAACTCTAGGAATGACGATTTGTCTTTTGGGTGTTAAAATTGCATATCTAAACTTGAGTGTGTCAAAATTTGTCTAAAAATTGGACCTTGCAAAAGACCTGAAATCTATCTCAGGCCAACAGTACGAGAACCCATCGACGGACCGTCGATAGGGTCCGTTGACTTCACCAACCTAAAATTGTCTAAGTTTTAAATGACGGAAGTAGACTACGATCCATCGATTGATCGACGCACCGTTCGTCACATCCGTCGTTTCCATCAAAGAACCTGTTTTCACTAACTTCTACAAATAATCTAAGTGTCATACGACGGAAGTGGACTAGGTCTATCAATTGATCGATGGACCGTTCAACACGTCCGTCGTTATCAGGGAAGTATGATTTTTTTCTTGATTGAATAATTGTAAGTGTCACACGATGCACCCTATCGACGGACAGTCGATGGTGCCCGTCGATCAGAATCTGCTGAAGAGAATTGTGTTGTTTATTATTCAAATTGTCTTCGCCCGATGTATTTTGAGTGTGTAGCAATGCTGAGTTGATATCGTGTACTCAAGGGGAAAATCCAAGTCAGTGGCCCCGTCTCGTCGGATGACTGTCGACTTTGACAACGAGCAAGACCCAGCATACGTCCCTCTGGGTGTCATAACTCTAAGTTCAGTTGCACGAGTCACTAGGGGTACCCCCCTCAAGATAGTTCCCGGCGTAGTCACTACCTCCCAGTCTAATGAGGAGCGCACACTTACCGGATTACCTTCCGGGGCTGCCTCTAGTTCTGAAGAAGCATTAGGATCCGAATATGTTTCCGCTTTAGGGTCGGACCAATCCTTTTGGGTCAAATGCGGACACTGCATTTGGTTCCGCCCCTCATGGAGCCACTAGGTAAGAGCGACACGACCACCAAGCCTCGTCTAATGAGGCTACCAGCTCGAAGTATGCACCCTCACCCCGAGCAGATGACCTTGCACCTGTTATCGAGGAACCAAACTTGTGTTGCATCGATGGTTAGTACCATGTATAAGAGATGCAAGAATGCTGAATGATAAGGGGGTGATGGCCCGGTTTGTTACGGTAGAGCATCGAGTACTCACGAGGAGTTTTGCACACGGTCCCGGAGGTACACAGATTGTTCAAGCAGCATAAGTTAGAACGGATGGATCAGAGTTTGGGAAACTACACTGAGGAGATGGTTAGGGAGTTCTACGCATCTTATGTAGCTACTCTTTGGGATTCATTCGACATGAGGGTGAGACCTACCAAACAGGACCCGCTCACCTCTGTACTCGTGTGGGGCTACCAGATTGATATCTTTTAGGACACAATCCGCCGGTTCCAATACGACCATACTACTAACCCACAATGGACCTCAACTACTCCAGAATTCTACAACGTGTGGGAGACTTTCAAATGTGGCGCATTTTAGAGGACCGCCAAACAGGGACGGATAGTGAAGAAATGGCTGGCCTAACATCTGGCGACTGATGGTGAAAGGGAAAACTAGGTGTTAGACCCCCGAGGGTTAATAAAGAAGGCCACCCTCGACTTTGTGGCCATGTTCTTCTTGTTGTTTGTCCTACACCGACTATTGCCGACAAATGCTAATAATGTCCTTTCCTGGGATAGGGAGGTGTTGGTAGAAACCATGGTGGCGGGGTTGGAGATAGACTTTGCTAAGGTTCTAAACACGGTAATCCATGAGAGGGATTTCAAGACCTCTACCACTTACCCCTTTTCTTGTCTTATCTTCCAATTGTGCAGGGAATCTGGAGTGTCAATTTGGCACTATGACACACTCCGGAGTCTGGTGGGGATTGTTTATATAAGCCTCATTGAGGTTGAGACCAACATAGAGGCACCAAGGAGAGGGACTAGGATTTATATGCCGCCGTTGACCGAGAATTTTCCGGACACTGTGGAATTAGCCCAAGGGGCTGACCCGACACCACCCCAGCTGATTCCACCAATTCCGCTAGTTGGGCCCCCAACTCATCCCGATGCACGCCCCTTCTGCATCACTAGTCCCTCTAGCACGGGTCCAGTGATTAGAGGCCCAAATGGCCACCCTGCTTCACCACATACAACCTTGTATGCATAAATCCGTTGCTGAGGTTGAGGATCGAACAGAGAAGAGGGTGGCCCAGCAGATCGAGCAAAATATTCAGGCGGTTCACCAGCGCCTTGACGCTTTCAAGTTTTGGGTGCTAGCACGACCAACCCCTACCATTGACCTCACTACTCTTCAGGTTGCGATGGATAGTTTTGGAGCATATATGGACGCCATTCTAGAGATGAGAGGGACTGAGCCGGAGAATGCACCCATTGATCTTGTAGAGGACACAAGGCTTGATGCTTTGTTCAAACCTTTTGTTGAGCCACTATTTGAACACATGTGCGTACCAAGAGGCACCGCTCCAGCCACACCACTGAGGCCGTTGATGAGGCCCGTGCTAAAAAGAGAGAGAGGAAAGAGTTGGAGCAGGCTAGGCAGGCTTCCCTAGTTGATGAGGAGTTACATTAGAGGAAGGCACTGGAGATGGCTCCTGGGGCATCCAGTTCTATGTTGGTGGTTGATGATCCGAGCACTACTAATGGTGCAGAGGTTGTAGTGAGAACTACTGAGGGTTACCCAAGTGTTGATCTTGTGGGTTTCGGGAAACCAGACCCACCCACATGTTGATAGTTCTTTGGCTCTTTGTGCCACAGGTTTGCTTCACCTACCACCCTATCCTCTGATTTTATTGCATTGGGGACAATTACAAGTTTTTTGTTGGGGTGGGGTAAATGGAAAGTGAGTGGTAGGGTAAAGTCTGAGTAACTCAACTCACAATCCTTTCTTGGAGTTTTCTTGCCTGTGTTCTTTTTCCCTAAGAGACTGCTTACTTTATTGTTGAACTTGCATGTCGTAATTTGTACAAAATAGAAAAGCATGAAAAATTAAGCATGATGGCTGATAAAATGATACCCCTTCTAGATAGTTCTTGCATGTATAGGTGAAAAAAAGTTTAATGTGTTGGCTCTAAGAATGACATAGATAGGCACCCACTGCACGAACTTCAACTAACACCTAAAAAATGAAAGGTTATAATCTGATAGTGTAATGAGGTTCCAAGAGAATGTGAGGATATTTGAGTGTCAACAATTGGTAACTAACTAGAACTTGCCCAGTTAGTCCTGCGAAGGGAATATGTGTTGGAAGCTAGGAAGTGATCATAGGACTTTTTTTGAAATAGCCTATTTCTAGCCTAAAGGAAGATAACCAAATGAAATAATTGTCCCTTGTTGATCCATATATGTTGAGCCAATAGTAGACCAATTTTTTTTTTGATTCACCAACTAACTTTCCCTGGGTCTAATGTTTTGGTCCCAGTCCCTCCTTGGACATGTGCACCTTGACTTAGGCCAAAAGCCTAAGTTAAGGGTGGCTATTATGAGTGAAGACCCAAAATGGGTATGAAAAGAGTTGGATGTTAAAAAAGAAGCTTAGTTAAGCAAAAGATGTGATTTTGTGAAATCATCAATTGATTGAAAAAGAAAAAAAAAGAAAAGATAAGAAAGAAAAGAGATTTTAATGAGAAAGGGATGCAAAAGAAGTAAGATTCACATCCAAAAGTAGGGAAGCAAGGAAAACAAGAAAAGAGAAGAAAAATAGGGTGTCAAGTTTAATAAAAAGAGGTAGGAAGCTTAGTGGTAATGTCAAGGAGGGAAAAACGACATTAAAATGTACCTAAATGTACCATATCTGACCCTGAGCCTACATTACAAGCCAAGAAAGTCATACCGTGATCCTAGAGTCTAGTGTGGTGAACCTAAGCAGTTAAAATAAGGGCAAGCCTATGGTGAATAGTACTAACTGTATTTGAGCTTGTTCTTGAGTGTGAGTGTTGAACAAAGATCCTTTTACCCAAATTCATGATCACTGTGTGTAAAATGAGGATTTCTTTGGAAGTGAGGGCACTAGTTGTGGTATCGGAAAGTTCTCACCTTGGTGAGAGGAAAAATGGTAGAGGTGTGTAGGCATGGTGAGTTTGTGATATGATGTGATCCGTATGAGTTAGCTTGTTGAACCTAAGAGAGTGAACCTGCACTAAATCAAAGAAAGACTTGGGGTTGAGAGCCATGTGATTTCAAGAGCTTAAAAGAGTATACTTTTGTACAAATGTTGTTTTGAGTTAGAGTGCGTTGCCTTAGGACAAATAACGAATTTAAGTTGAGGGTGTTGATGTACCGTGGTTTCACAGTGCTTTCAATGCATTTTTCTTAAGAGATGTGTGTCTAGAGCCTTTTTGTAATAGGTTTAACATGTTTTTGTGTTTGTTTTGCAGGAAAGACGTTCAGTTTAAAAATGCAGAAGGCAACTGAAAAAGTATAAAAGATGACCTACGAAGGCCATCGCCGGCCGGTAGTTCAATGAACGATCCGTAGGTGGTGACAGTCGATATGCAGTTCAGGGTAAGGGAGAAGATCAGGGGAATCTGACTAAGTGTCGAACCACGAGAGCAAACGACGGTCCGTCCACTGATCGACGAACCGTACTGGTGAACCGTCGATTGGTTCAGAGAAGGTTCCAGTACCTGACTTTTCAAGATTCATAGAGTGGACCGACGGAGGAGCATCGACGTACTCTAGATGAGTTGATGGACCATACTGCAGATCCATCGTTTGATTCAGAAAGATGTTGAGCTGATGAAGAAAAATAATTCTAAGTCTAGACTGACGGAGGCAGTCGATAGACCGTCGTTCCGTCGACGGTCCGTCAGCTGAACAAACTTTCCATATTTTAATTCCTTTTTCTTAAGGACAATGTTTTCTATAAATAGGGGATTAAAACCTCGTTTTTGGTGTTAGATACTCTTAGTATTATTCTATTTTTGTAATGAATTTTATTGGTTGCAAACTCTTAGCAATTAATCAATTTCCGAATTGGTGTTGAAGGATTTTCTTGCATTTTCAAGTTGAATTTCTCGGTTTCTTCTTATTGTTAAGTAAGTTCATGAATTCTTTCTTAAATACCATGAATTATGATCTTGCTTGCATGGTAACTAAATCCACAATTAGGGTTGTGGGAACCATGGGTAATTAACAAAGTAAACCTAGCAAATTAGTAATTCTCAAGTAGATTCTTGCATGTATTGATAATTCTTTCGCTTAGAAGTCTTTTAATGAGTGCACATGTTAGAACTCACCTTCTTTCTACTTTCCAGTCCAAGGAGTTAGGAATAAGAAAAGACTTATAAACATAGATTTAGTGTGATACTATCTAATAGGATAGTGTCGATTGGTGTGAAGTAATAACTAAGTCATAGATCGATTATGATGTCTAATATGAGGTAAAGGTAAGAGTTAGTAGCTTATACACATGTAGCTGGACCAAGGATTTAGAGATACATAACTTACTACTTTACATGTAAAACACTAGGGAAGAATTGCTATATCTAGGAATACAACGTTTTGAACCTGTGAGGAACACATATACCATAGTTAGTCTCATAAACTTGATGAAAACTCAATATTAACTTTTGCTTACTTGTTAACTTAGAATTGTTTAAGAAAATTGTTTCATAAACCCCCCCCCCCCTTAATTACTTTCTTTCTGAAAGACCTTGGCTAAATAGACCTTATTGTTAATTGAAGTTGAGTCTAAACAATTTTCCTCGTGGGATCGACCCCAACCTACTAGTTGGGTTCTCTACTTGATTACGACCGGTTATACTTCTTTTGGGAGGTGTAATTTGAGCGTATCAACTTGTAATAGTATTGGACCTGTTGATACATGTCATTTATTAAGTAAACAATTTCATATTCGGGAAATACCGAGTCCTAAATGTCACTTTTGTATCATACCAAACCCTAACCTAAATATCTTAATTTTAAAATTTTACTCTCGAATATTATACGAAATAATAGAACACCAAATTACCAAAAATATTTATATGGATTACCGATTTTCAGTATTTTATGTCCAACCCTACTATCAATTGAAAATAACCTTCAATTTACATTGAAATTAAATAAAGCGATTTTTTTTGATATACCTATGTTATAAAAGTGGCTCTCATATATCTTTTTCATCACAAAAAAAAATCATTAAATTTTTTATTATTAATTTTTTTTAAATATCTTATAGGCGTAGTTTGATCCTTCTCACATGTATATTTTATTAACCTTTTTTATTCAACAACTAATGATCATATTTATTTTTTACTCATTTTCTGTTAAAATTTATCATAGATGTCTTGGACGTTTTTTACACATACAAAAAATAAATTACAATATAACACAAATAAAATTAGTTTGGAATTTTTTGTTACTTATTGTCTTTTCTCATTCACATATCTTCATTTTATTTCTCATATTTTTACAATGAAGAGTTGGGTTTGAAACCAACTCTTATTAGTTCAGCTTGTATATTTAATATATTTGTATGATGCATATCATATAAATAAATTAAATCATCTTATTACCAAAAAATAAAATAAAATAAGAATAATCAACTCAAATAATTATAACAATTGGATATTTATGACTCAAGTTTGTGCTGAATAAAAAAAAGTGGAAAAATTAGAAACTAAAAATTCAATTAATTTTTTTGCTTTCACTAAATCAAAAGGGTATGCATGGGTCATTTGTGTAACAGTAAAGTATATATGTGTATAGATCTATGACGAGCTCTCAATCGCAACAAGACGGTTAGTTCTATGGAGATGTTGGAGTTCGTATGATCAATAAACCATTCTCAAGTTGTTAAGTTAGTACGTAACCCAACACATCAATTATTAAAGCCAAGATTCAATGCAATATTAACAAAACAATTTAAAAGCAATTAAGGAATCTAGTCCCCATAAACTTAATAAATTGTCAAAATAATTATGACAATAAACCCCTAAGAACTAAAAGCCGTAGTATCAAAACTCTAGATTAATGGATATGAAACCCCGAAACTAAAAACAGAAGTCTAATAGTCCAATGTGTGTATGTCCAAAAAGATGGACAACAGGATGATAGAAGAGCCATTAGACACCTCAAATAGTAACTTATTCTTGGATTCAAAGTCAAACATCCTTAATTGAGGTCTCCTAGCAGCCGTTCCAATCTTCCATATGCTCAACAAGCAAAGAACAATTATTGTATTAGTAAACAAACCACAATGTACTGTAGGATCACACAACCAATCTAAAATATGAATGTAAACTATTAACCACACCATACTGTAAAACACAATCAACACATATCATTAACTAATATGAAACAACCCAGACTCCCAGGCTTTATTCGGAATTAACATACACATGAAACAAATCACACATGATCACATACAATTAATACCTTAATCCAACTCACCTTTGAGTAATCCAGACCAATTGAGTCAAATCATGGAACCACAAATACATACATCCAATTCTCTCACAGAATCCACACATAAATTGATAGTGTATCGGCACGGTGCCCGAGCTAATCAGAGTTTGTGTTTATATAAGGCGTGGTATTCGAGCCAATCATTAGTATTCTTGTTTCAGCATGCTAGCCCAGCCAACCAGCAATCAGATATAATCATGCACAACCACAATAATAATCAAAATGAATAATAACACTTGAAAAGACAAGTAACATAAATCAATTCATTGCATGAGATTATCAACATTATATAATTTCATATCCTTCCCTATATTTTCAAAACATGCATTGCATAATGATACTATAAAGCAATAGACGTGAACATACATAAAATGGAAAACATACGATAATCATCTACCTTAAATAAAGCTCTTTGGAAATTCTAAAGAATCCAAGATTTCCCCTTTTGATGTTACTTCTTGAATTGAACAACAGCTAATGCTACGACTTGCAAGGAAGGATGTTGTAAGACCCCTAAAATGAGTTAAGGTGCCTAGAGCCTCACATGTGTATATAAGCTTGGTAACATGTTAATTAAATTTTCTAAAGTATGAATTATTGATTTGAATTCATTTGGAAGTCAAACTTCCAAGAACATCCAAGACGTTCAAAAGTTAGCCCTTGAGACGTGCCTGTGCGACTTGAGTGTGCCTAGCATGTTTGGATGTGTTGCGAGTGTTTGTTTTAGGTGAAACTTGTATGGAAGGTCCTTCACATGTTAAGGTATATATTAACGTTGGAAACGTCCAGGAACGACCCCCCAAGGGCCTCACAAGAGGCCCTTAAGGAGGACCAAAAGGATGTCAAGACACTGCCAAGATCCCTCCATTGATGCCCCATTCCTCAATATTGACGCCCCATCGAAAGGAGACATCGCTCAAGACTTAGAAGTGTGATCTCGGACCTCCAGTAAGGAATTGCAGTTGCAAACAACGGAAAAGCAAGACGACTCATCGACCAGATGACACCTCATCTACTGTTGTTTGTCGATGCAGCCTGCAATTAACTGCCATGCACGCTGTTTCATTATGGGGGGAATGGTAAATTCATTCCACATCTAAACCTGACCCTAGTTGGTTTATTTGGTTATTGTAACACTCCGAAAGTGTAAGACGTGTTCTAGAGCCTAACATAGGTGTCAAAAGTTTTAGACACTGTTTTAAGGTCATAAATAGTTATATAAGTCATTTAGGAAGTTTGGAAATCAAAACGTCAAGGACCGTCCATGACGTCTGAAAACTAGTTCAATGAAGTGTGTGTGTGCTTTAACCTATTTGACTAAGTTTTAAGAGTCGAAAATTGATGAATTTTGGTGGAAGGGTGTCTAACATATATTAGCGTTAATTCATAATCGATACGCCCAGGTACGAATCTCGAAGGACCAACCAAGGGACCCAAGGTCCCTTGAAGAGGCACCTTGCAACTTGAGGCAAAAGTTGCCCAAAATAGTGTCCACCAATGGAGCAACCAACGGATCGTGGTCCAATCGACGGGGCGTCGATGGCCTCCGTCAATGGAAACTTATAATATTTGGAAAATACTAGATTTCAACCATTCTCTAACCAAAATGATGGACCAACAAGACGGAGGGTCTTGTCATCGTCGATTGACAAACGTGGCATCGACGTGGTCTCGTCTGTGAGACCACTGATTTTGCTGCACGTTTTTAGTTTGTTTAATTTAATTAATTAGGTGGTAAGTTAATTAGTTAGGTGTTAAGCGTGTTCTAATTAAGTTAGTTAAAAACCTATATAAAGACCTTAACCTAATTAAGCTAACCTAACCCCAAAAAATCCCAAAACACAAATTCTCTTCCTTCTCTCTTCTTTCTCTCTCCCAAGTTGAAGAACACCATAAAAGTCAAGGTCAAGGTTTTATAGAACTGCTAAAGATCAATGTTTCTCCATCAAACTTCATCAATCAACAAGGTATGGGATTCCTTTCACCTTTGGGATCTCTTTCCCCAAAGGGTTCCTTCAAATTGATTTCAAATGATGGGTTTTCATGTCGGTCTCTTCCAATCCCGAAATTGATCTTTCAATTTGATTTATTTATGATTTCTTTTGATTGTATTGATTAGATTATGATGAATTATGACTATATTACACTACTTATTGATGGATTGGTCTAGTTTGTAGAAGATGACATTTTCCCCCTAACCCGAGGTTGTGATCTTGAATTGAACTATCTAGTATTGATGTAATTGGATTGGTTAATGTGTGAATTACTATCCTATAATGTTATTGTTCCAATTTATGAATTGCATTCCTACCATGCTATTTATTGAGTAATTGATCTAGGTTGTTAAGTAGATTATGAATTTGACATAAGTCTCTAATCTTAAGGTATGAACTAGTGATGGATTGTTGTATAGTGTTTCAATTGACTTCATTAGTATGTAGGTTAATATTGTGTTAAGATATTACACCCATTGTCTAGTTGAGTTTGAGGGTTGATGGTAAGACCTTGATGTTGGCTTATGAAGGAGACTTGGTAAGTCTTGTGATCTCAACTCTTTACTTCAATTATGGTTACTTGTGATTAAGTCATGATGTTGTATTGAAGTATACCTTATATTATGATTTATAGGGTTGTTATGATGTTGAATTGAAATGTCCTGACTATGGTTTGTGAAGTTTGGCTAAGATTTAAATGTTGTAAGGATGGTGATAACTTACAAATGTGCCTTACCATGAATGATTATGTAAATATGCTAACCTCACATATATGAATTGTAATGAAAGGAAAATACGCATGCAATTCATATTGAGCTACAATGCTGATGATTATATAAGGGATAGACCCTATAACCTACATTAGTCATTAAAGACATTTCAAAAATGGACTCTAGCATAGCACAAAGTGAACTAAAGTGAGGAGTGTCCCTTCCCACATAGCAGAGGTAGGATCACTAATGTACTCTTAAGATTGGAGACTATAATGCATGTAGCATAAAGAGGGCCCAACTATATCTCCTAGTTCTTGAACTATGTTTACACCATAGGAATACTAGCTAATGGATCCACGTAGTTTCTATGTTCATGTTTTGGTACTACCTTGGCAAGTAGTCCGTCTTATTTCGGTGTAGGGTTCCATGACACCGGATTCCACATTAGCTCATGTGGTCTATGTCGGTTTAGGAAAGATGTTCCCAAAAGGTAAAATGAAGTAATGAATAAACTCTAATTAGGATGACTTAAGGGGTTTAGCTCAGTCTATGTAGGGGTATGAGACTCTACCAATACATTGCACTAGATAGCCTTGAAGGGAATCTTAGGAGTATGTTCTTACGTATGTATATGCTTATTAATGTAAATGATATGTGTATGATGATCTTACATGTTGATGGTATCTTATGATGTTGAATTCACTTAATAATACATGTTTGGTGTATATTGCTAAAGTATAATGTTATGTACTCTTAATGATATGATATGTGAAGTTGGACACTGGTTATGGTTCTTGTTAGGTTTACTTGATTGAGTAAGGTTATGGGGCTTTGCTTAGTCATTGCACTAGTGGACTTAATGAGAGTTCATGAGTAATTGTCTTGCTTTGGTTATGTTGGAGTGAACTCTTATTCATGCTTGTTGAGGTTATAATTGATAATAGAGTTTTCTTGATTATGTGTTCAATTATGTTAGTATGCATGATTCGTTTGGTTAGACTTAGTATGAAGAACATGGTCTTGACTTGATGATTATGCATAAATGACTTGTATTGATTCTTGAATGTGCATAAGGCATTCCAGATTTAAAATAGCATGCTTTTAATGAAATGTCCCTTTTTAGCATGATTTGATATTGTGTGTGCATATGGTCTCATACTTAGTACATGTGATGTGCTAACCCCATTTTCTCCGTTTTCCCCGGCATTTTAGATTCCGATCGTCGAAGGGCTTTTGGGATGACTTTGAAGAAGACTTGGAATTCTTACTCATCCAAGTTGGGTAGGTCCTAACTTTTAGAGGGAAATGCCACTATCAAGCTTTTGAATGTTGTTGTTGTTTTAAGACTTCTATGTTCTTTCCATTTCATTTGAGTACAAAAGATTGTATAGCCTATATGTGGCTTTATTACATTAATGTATGGGATATGCCCAATTGATATACTCTTGTTTAGATGGTTATGAGATGAGACACTCTTTTAAGACTATTCTAAGTATCTTATATATCAATGTGCAATAAAAGTAGGAGACTATGTAATCTTCTTATACGAAGGGTCTATGTATACTCGATATGACTATATTATGTGTATGTGAGAGGTCTATCTAAACCTCAAGATAGATATAAAAAAGTTTTAAATTTTCCACATTTTTTACTTATGAATGTAATAATGTAAGCTAAGAGGCTAGTCTTAGTTCTCTACGAGGACAATGACGCCGATTACATTTAGGGGGTGCTCCCCGGATGTGACAAACTTTGTATCAGAGCACGAGGTTGAATATCTTTAGATACAATGTCTCACTAAATCACATCTATGTAGATTCTTACTCATAATTGTGAAGCGCGCCACACTTATGAATAGGAAACTATATGATTCTTAGGAAACTCTCACTTTCCTGGAAATCCAATATCGTACCTCTAGAGTCTTGGATCTATATGCCTTTAGAATATAATCCTTTTATTGTGATTTTAGGCAATGAGTACTCAAAGAACAGCCTCTCGAAGACTTGATGAAGAGATTTTCAATGCGCGAGCTCCTCCCCGTGGTAATCAAGTCCCTTCTCTTGAAGAAGTTGCTATTGATGACCCAGCTCCGGTCAATCTTCCACCTATGATGGATGGTGACATAAGGGATGCCTTTCTTCAAATGGCCCAAGACATTACTACACAAACACAAGCCGTCACTACTCAAGCATAAGCCATGACGTTTCAAGCTAATTGGGAGGTGGAACCCCGAGGAAACAACCATGTTGGCACCATCGCCTCACGTTTGAGAGATTTAACTAGAATGAAACCCCCTAATTTCTATGGGTCCAAATTTTAGGAAGACCCCCAAGGGTTCATTCATGAAGTCTACAAGATTCTCTATGCTATGGGGTTGACTACTAGTGAGAAAGCCGAGTTAGCCACTTACCAACTCAAAGCTGTGGCCCAAACATGGTATGTTCAATGGAGAGACAATAGGCCTTTAAAGGGTGGACCGGTGACATGGGAGATCTTCAAGAAGGCTTTTCTTGATCAGTTCTATCTTAGAGAGAAGAGGGAAGCCAAAGTGGAAGAATTCATCAACCTTTGTCAATGAGGTATGAGTGTACTTGACTACTCTTTGAAATTTACTAAATTGTCAAAGTATTCTCCTTCTTTGGTTTTCGATCCAGAGATGAAATGAGCTGCTTTGTGATGGGAGTGTCGGATGACTTGAAATAAGAATGTCGTTCGGCTATTCTACATAATAATATGAAAATTTCTAGTCTCATGGTTCATGCTCAACAAGTGTAAGAGACAAAGATTAAGAGGAAGAGTAGGGATGCTAAAAAGGTAAGGTCTTTTGATTGTGGTTCTTCAAAGGGTAGACTTGATATCCAAGACAAGCCTATGTTCAAGAAGAGGTCCTCTAATCAAGTTCCTTCCAAGTTCCCTAAGACTCGTGATGATAGGGTGTCTAACCCTAAGTCTCAAAGGGGAAGGGGTACTAGTTCACCAAAAAAAAAGCCAACTTATGGAAAGTGTGGCAAGAAGCATTAGTGTGATGGCCTCGTTGGGACGGACAATTGCTTTGGTTGTGGAAAAAGTGGACACAAGGTTAGGGATTTCCCTAATGTGAAGGGTCAAGACAAGGGTAGTGTTCACGCTCAAGCAAGTGGTTCTAATGATGCTCCGAAGAAGAATCACTTTTATGCACTCCTCTCTAGAGGTGAGAAAGAGACTTATCCCAATGTGGTAACCGGTATGTTGAAAATCTTTTCTATTGATGTATATGCTTTATTTAATGTCGGTGCTACCTTTTCATTTGTTACTCCTCTAGTATCTAAAAAGTTTGACATTTTGCCCGATATCTTGAATGAACCTTTTTATGGCGTCTACCCAGGTGGGTGAGTCGGTGGTTGCAAAAAGATTGTATAGAAATTGTCCTTTAATGTTTCCAATAGAGTTACTCATGTTGAACTAGTAGAACTTGATATGTTTGATCTTGATGTCATTTTGGGTATGGATTGGTTGCATGCTTGCTTTGCCTCCATAGATTGTAGAACAAGGGTGGTGAAGTTTAACTTTCCTAATGAGTCTATTTTAGAGTGGAAGGGGGGAAATTCTATTCCTATAGGTCATATCATTTCCTGTTTGAAAGCTTGTAGGATGATCTCTAAAGGGTGTTTATAGCATATAGTAAGTGTCAAACATTTAGACTCCAAAATTCCTCCCATTGAGTCGGTCCCCATAGTGAGGGAATTTCCGGTGGTCTTTTCTAATGATCTTCCCGGTATTCCTCCCGAACGGGAAATTGACTTTGGTATCAACTTGCTACCGGATACAAATCCCATTTCAATTCCTCCTTATCGGATGGCTCCGACCAAATCGAATAAGTTGAAGGCTCAACTCAAAGACTTACTAGACAAGGGCTTCATTAGACCTTGTATTTTTCCATGGGATGCTCCAGTATTGTTTGTGAAGAGAAAGGATGGGTCCCTTAGAATAAGTATCGATTACCGTCAACTCAACAAAGTCACAATCAAGAACAAGTATCCTCTTCCTCGGATTGATGATTTATTTGATCAACTCCAAGGTGCGAGTTAGTTTTCCAAGATTGACTTGAGATCAGGATATCACCAACTTAGAGTAAAAGGTGAAGATATTCCAAAGATGGCATTTCGAACAAGATATGGTCTCTATGAATTCTTAATAGTGTCCTTCGATCTCACTAATGCCCCGACGACGTTTATGGACCTAATGATTAAGGTGTTTCAAAGTTACCTGGATTCAATTGTCATTGTCTTCATTGACACATCTTGGTATATTCGAAAAATGAGGGCGAACACATGGATTATTTGAGAGTGGTGTTGCAAGTGCTTAAGGAACACTAATTATTTGCCAAGTATAGCAAATGTGATTTTTGGTTGAGGTCAGTAGCGTTTCTTTGTCATATTTTCTCTAGTGAAGGTGTAGAGATTGATCCAAAGAAGACCGAAGTGGTGAAAAATTGGCTTAGGCCTTTGGATCCTACGGATATTAGGAGCTCTTAGTTCTAGCCGGTTATTCTAGAAGGTTTGTCGATGGGTTTGCGTCTCTTGCCTCTCCTTTGACAACCTTGACCAAAAAGAATGTGAAATTTGAGTGGTCGAAGGCATGTGAAAAGAGCTTCCAAATGATCAAGTATAGGTTTACATTCGCTTCGGTATTAACCTACCAGAGGGTACTAAGGGTTTTGTGGTTTATTGTGATGCATCTTTACTCAGGTTGAGGTGTATGCTTATGCAACATGGAGAAGTTATAGCCTATGCTTCTAGGAAACTCAAAGTTGATTAGAAGAATTATCCAACTCATGACCTTGAGTTAGCAGCCATGGTATTTGCCTTGAAAATATGGAGGCATTATCTCTATGGGGTTCATGTTGATGTGTATACGGATCATAAAAGTCTTCAATATGTATTCACTCAAAAGGAGTTGAATCTCCAGCAACGGAGATGGTTAGAGTTGTTGAAAGACTATGAAATGAGTGTTCTCTATCACCCTTGCAATGTGGTAGCGGATGCTCTAAGTCGATTTTCCATGGGAAGTGTGTCCAAAGTTAAAGAATCCAAGAGAAACCTAGTGAAAGATGTTCAAAGGTTTGCTCGTTTAGGGGTTCAAATTGAAAGTTCTCCAAATGGTGGTATGGTGGTACTCCGAGCCATCTTTGGTGGTTGAGGTGAAATCTAAGCAACTCCTTTATCCATCATTGATGGAGTTGAAAGAATCGGTTCTTGGAAAGATGAATGAGTGATTCTCCGAAGGGAGCGATGGTGTTCTTAGGTATCAAGGAATATTGTGTGTGCCTAATGTGGATGATTTGAGAAGTAGGATCCTTGAGGAAGCTCATGGATCCCGTTACTCTATTCATCAGGTAACTACGAAGATGTACCATGATCTTAGAGAGGTGTTTTGGTGGATGGCATAAAAAGGGATATTGCGAAGTTTGTTGCAAAGTGTCCCAATTGCCAACAAATGAAGGTGGAGCACCAAAAACGGAGTGGTTTACCACAAGAAATCCAAATTCCTACTTGGAAGTGGGAAGATGTTAATATGCATTTTGTAGTAGGTTTGCCTCGATCTCGAAGGTAATATTACTTTATATGGGTGGAAGTGGATAGAATGACCAAATCCGCTTACTTTATTCCCGTTAAGTCTACTTATTCAGGGGAAGATTATGCAAGAATCTATATTGATAAGATAGTGAGTCTTCGTGGGGTTCCTTTGTCCATCATGTTGGATAGAGGTGCTAAATTTACATCTAGATTTTGGAGATCATTTGAAAGAAGTTTGGGTACTCAAGTGAAGTTAAGCACCGCTTTTCATCCCCAAATGGATGGTCAAGCGGAGCGGGCTATTCAAACTCTTGAAGATATGCTTAGAGCTTGTATCATTGATTTTAAGGGAAATTGGGATGAGCATTTGCCTTTGGTAGAGTTCTCATATAATAATAGTTTTCATTCATCCATATCTATGGCTCCTTATGAAGCTTTGTATGGTAGGAGGTGTAGATCTCCTATTGGGTGGTCTGAAGTTGGCAAGTCTTCACTTCTTGGTCCCGATTTTCTTTATAAGATTTTGGAGAAATTTCATATCATAAGGAACCGGTTTCAAACAACCTATAGTCAGCAGAAGTCTTATGCCAATCATAGGAGAAGAGATTTAGAGTTTGAAGAAGGTGATAAGGTGTACTTGAAAATTTTGCCAATGAAAGGGGTGGTTAGATTTGGAAATAAAGGGAAGTTGAGTCCTCGTTATGTGGGTCCCTATGAAATCTTGAAAAGGGTTTGTAAGGTTGCTTATGCATTGAAACTCCCTAGTGAACTATCTTTAGTTCATCCGGTTGTCCATGTTTCTATGCTTAAGAAGTGTATCGGTGATCCCGAGTCTATTCTTCCTATTGAGGGTGTTGGTGTGCAAGAGAACCTCTCCTATGAGGAGGTTCCCGTTGAAATCCTTTTTCGTTAAGTGATGAGGTTGAGGAACAAAGAGGTGGCCTCCGTAAAAATATCATGGAGAAACCACCTAGTTGAGGGAGCAACATGGGAGGCCAAGGCCGACATGAAGTACCATTATCCTTATCTCTTTCCTAATGAAGGTTAGTTGTTCTTGCTAATAATAACAATAATTACTAAATTTGAAGTTTCTTTGATTTTTGGTGAAGTTTTGAAAAATATTCATCTTACAGTGAAATTACAGTGAAGTATGCATTAGACTTGAAAATTTGCAATTTCGCTTGTGTTGAGTTATGTTGTGCATTTTGATAAGGTGAGTCTTTATGAAATGATATTGAGCATGTTAATATTTTGAGTTTGGCATAATTGACTCATATATGGTATGTTGAGATCATGTTGTTGTGAGAAGGAAATTCCTCAGAATGTGATTTTGAGCCTTATGTGTGGTAATTGAAGTTTTGAATTGCTATGTGTAAATATGCCATGATTGATGTTGTAACTCATGTTGTTGTGTATTGTTGTTGGTTGGGCTTCTAGTCTTGAGTTTATTCCTTCATTCCAAAATATTTTAGTGTCATTCCGGGACGAATGTTCCTAAAGGGGGGGATAATGTAACACTCCGAAAGTCTAAGAAGTGTTCTAGAGCTAACATAGGTGACAAAAGGTTAGACACTGTTTTAAGGTCATAAATAGTTTATATAAGTCATTTAGGAAGTTTGAGAATCAAAACTTCAAAGAACGTCCGAAAACTAGTTCAATGAGGTGCTAGTGTTCCTTAGCCTATTAGACTAAGTTTTAAGAGTTTGAAATTGATAAATTTTGGTGGAATGGTGTCTAACATGTATTAGAGTTAATTCATAGTCGAAAATCTCGGGTACGACTCCCCAGGAGCAACCAAGGGCCCTTGAGGAGGACCCTTGCAACTTGAGGCAAAAGCTGCCAAAGGCAGTGTCCACCAATGGATGCAACCAACAGATCGTGGTCCAATCGATGGGGCGTCGATTGCCTCCGTCGATGGACACTTAGAATATTTGGCAAAGACTGGATTTTAACCAGTCTCTGACCAAAACGACGGACCAACAAGACGGAGGGTCCTGTAGTCGTCGATTGACAAACGTGGCGTCGACGTGGTCTCGCCTGTGAGACCATTGATTTTGATGCACGTTTTTAGTTTGATTAATTTAATTAATTAGGTGGTTAGTTCATTAGTTAGGGTTTAAGGGTGGTCTAATTAATTTAGTTAACAACCTATATAATGACCCTAACCTAATTAAACTAACCAAACCCTCATAAATCCCAAAACACAATTCTCTTGTTTCTCTCTTCTTTCTCTGTCCCAAGTTGAAGAACACCGTAGAAGTCAAGGTCAAGGGGTTATAGGGCTGCTAAAGATAAAAGATTATCCATAAAACTTCATCAATCAACAAAGTAGGAGATTCCTTTCACCTTTGGGATCTCTTTCCCCAAAGGGTTCCTTCAAATTGATTTCAAAAGATGAGCTTTCATGTAGGTTTCTTCCAATCTCGAAATTGATCTTTCAATTTGATTTTTTTATAGTTTCTTTTGATTGTATTGATTAGATTATGATGTATTATGACTATATTACACTACTTATTGATGGATTGGTCTAGTTTGTAGAAGATGACCTTTTTCCCCTAACACTAGGTTGTGATCTTGAATTGAACTATCTAGTATTGATGTAATTGGCTTGGTTAATGGGTGAATTACTATCCTATAATGTTATTGTGCCAATTTATGAATAGATTGAGATGAATTATAGTCCTACCAAGCTAGTTCTTGAGTAATTGGTCTAGGTTGTGAAGTAGATTATGAATTTGACGTAAGTCTCTAATCTTAAGCTATGAACTAGTGATGGATTGGTGTATAGTGTTTCAATTGACTTCATTATTATGTTGGTTACTATTCTGTGAATATATTACACCCATTTTTGGCTTGATGGTAAGACCTTGATGTTGTCTTGTGCAGGAGACTTCGTAAGCCTTGTGATCTCAACTATTTACTTCAATTATGGTTACTTGTGATTAAGTGATGATGTTGTATTTAAGTATACCTTATATTAAGATTGATAGGGTTTGTATGATCTTGAATTGAAATGTCTTTATTATGGTTTGTGAGGTGTTGGCTAAGATGTAAATGTCATAAGGATGTTGATAACTTACCAATGTGTCTTATCATGAATGATTATGTAAATGTGCTATCCTCACATGTATGAATTGTAGTTAAAGGAAAATACACATGCAATTCATATTGAGCTACGATGATGATGATTATATAAGGGATAGACCATATTACCTATATTTAGCTATGACGATTAATAAAATAATTAAATACATTTCAAAAATGGACTCTAGCTTAGCACTGAGTGAACTAGATGAGGAGTGTCCCTTCCCATATAGGAGAGGTAGGATCACTAATGTACTCTAAAGATTGGAGACTATAATGCATGTAGCGTAAAGAGGGTCCCAACAATATCTCCTAGTTCTTGAACTATGTTGCCCTCATAGGAATATTAGCTAGTGGATCCACATTGTTGCTATGTTCATATTTTGTACTACCTTGGCAAGTAGTCCACATTCTTTCGGTGTAAGGTTCCATGACACCGGATTCTACAATAGCTCATGTGTTTTACATCGGTTAAGGCAAGATGTTCCCAAAAGGTAAAATGAAGTACTGAATGAACTCTAACTAGGATGACCTAACGGGTTTAGATTATCTAGGTAGGAATATCGGACTCTACCTATACATTGTACTAGTTAGCCTTGAAGGGAATCTTAGGAGGATGTTCTTATGTGTGTATATGCTTACAAATGTAAATGATATATATATGATGATCTTACATGTTGATGGTATCTTATGATGTTGAATTCACTTATAAATACATGTTTGGTCTATATTGTTAAAGTATGATGTTATGTACTCTTAATGATATGATATGTGAAGTTGGACATTGGTTATGGTTCTTGTTAGTTTATTTGATTGAGTAAGGTTATGTGGCTTTGGTTACTCATTGCACTAGTGGAATTAATAAGGGTTCATGAGTAATTGTCTTACTTTGGTTATGTTGGAGTGAACTTTTATTCATGCTTGTTGAGGTTATACCTGATGATTGATTTGTCTTGATTATGTGTTCAAGTATGTTAGTATGCATGATTGGTTTGGTTAGACTTAGTATGATTAACATGGTCTTGACTTGATTATTACGCATAAATGACTTGTATGGATTCTTGACTGTGCATAAGGCTTTCCAAATGTAAAATAGCATGCTTTAAATGAAATGTCCCTTTTTAGCATGATTTGATATTATTTGGTATATGATCTCATACTTAGTGCATGTGATGTGCTAACCCTATTTAGTCCCTTTTCCCCAACATTTTAGGTTCCGGTCGTTGTAGGGCTTTTGAGACGACTTTGAAGAAGACTTGGAATTCTCACTCATTCAAGTTGGGTAGGTCCTCACTTTCCGAGGGCAATGCCACTATCAATCTTTTGAATGTTGTTCTAGTTTTAAGACTCTATGTTCTTTCCTTTTCATTTGAGTACTAAAGATTTAATAGCCTATATGTGGCTTTATTACATTGATGTATGGAATATGCCCAATTGATATACTCTTGTTTAGATGGTTATGAGTTGAGACCCTCTTTTAAGACTATCTTAAGTATCTTATATATCTATGTGCAATAAAAGTAGAAGACTAAGTAATCTTTTTATACGAAGGGTCTATGTATATTCGATATAACTATAATATGTGTATGCGAGATGTCTGTGTAAACCTCAAGATAAATATAGAAAAGCTTTAAATTTTCTGCTTTTTTACCTATGAATGTAATGATGTAAGCTAAGGAGCTAGTCTTAGTCCTCTCTGTGGCCGCCGCCGCTAATTACATCTACGGGGTGCTCCCCAGATGTGACACTTATTTTTGGGTATATTAAGTTGATTAAAAACGTGAGAACCCCATTCCCAATTAAATTCTCAAAATTAGACTTCCCTCCCAAACCAAACTCTCTCTAGAAACCTCCATTGGAGGTGAAGCTCAAGAACAACTTGGAGCTTGGATTCCCATTGATTCTTCATGAAGATTTCGTGGCTCTTCTCTACAATGAGGTATGGTGATCCTTCATCTCTAGATAATCTTTCATCTAGAGAGTTCCTTTCAATGTTTTCAAAGAAGTTTCATGATCAAATTGTGTATTCTTCAATCTAGCCATGGGTTCTTTCTCAAAAAGGTTTCAAAGGATTTTTCATGATGAATTGATGTTAATGTATTGATTAGGTAGTTATTTTCAATCCAATTGCATGATGAACCCATGCTCCCTTTAAAGTCTCGTTTTAAGCCTATACATTGGTTATTATGATCTTGATGTTAGGAGGATTATAATGTGATTCAATTATGTTAAATTGCTTGTTAGCTACTTCCTATGATGTAATGTGATGATGAATTATTTGTTATTGGTCCAATGTGGATTGATGTTTGAAGACTTGACCTCTACTTCCTATCGATTGTTAATGTATGGTGTTCACTATAAACTCAATTCTATAGTGCAGGAATATAGGATTTCGTTTATGTAAAGATAATTGTAGCTATTGCATTTATTGATATTATTGATGAATTGTGGGTATGAATCATACATGATCAAAGAAGGGAGTTTTGGTAAGGATTGATCTAGGTTCTTCTAGCCTTTAGATTGATAATGTTATGTACATGATGTGATCCCAATTCTAGGGTAGATGAAGCATGATTTAGTGTAGGTTTGTATCTCTTTTGCTACTGCCCTACATGTATATTATTGATGAATTTGATTGATGATCAAGGCAAGGGAAATTGGTGAGTGATCTATGTCTCTCTACTTTATAGTGAATTGGTGATGTAGTTACTAGATTGTAGCATGATCTTGTAGTGGCTTATGAATGGATTCGTTTATGTTAAAGTACATTTAGCTACTGCCCTCTACATGAATTGCTGATGGAAAAGGTGTATTGATTAATGATGATCAAAGGTTGATGAATTGGTAAGAATGTCTTTTCCCCTCTACTTTTCTATAGAATTAGTAGTTGATGAAGCCTTGTATGACATTGTGTGATATGGTCCACTTATGGTGGCGATGTTTACTTTATTGTCAATATATATGTGATGTGATAATGGCCTTGAAGGCCATCGTATTATGAATGTGTGGCGGTGATGATCCCCTATGTGTAGCCTATGCCTAGTTTCCTTTCTACCTTATGGTCTATATTGTACTATCAATATTGTGAACATGTGGGTGTATATGTTAGGTATGGTCTATATGCTTCCAATGATGAAGTATGAATGATGGATGACCCCCTTAACTATGCACCCCTATATGAATATGTGAATAGCTAAGGTTAGGAGACTTAAGTGTAATGTGAAGTTAGTGTATGTCCTATGTTTGTATGTGATGTATCATTAACTAGGATGACTTGATAAGTGTACTGGTATGGGCAGTGGTATAGGACCTTGTCTATACATTGAACATGTGTGCCTTGATAGGATAGTTCCTAGGTTTTGTTTTCTATGTACATGAATATGAATGCATGGTTATGTCATGAATGTGCATAGTATCTTAAAGTGTTTATATGAAAGGATTGCTCATATAGTTACACCTATATACTAGTGCATTGATGTATGAACATGTGTGGCCTTAATGTGTTATGTGAAAGGATTTCTCACATATATGTATACACACACGCATGTATAATAATCTAGTCAATGGAGGGGCCTTGAAAGGTGTTCTCAAGTGTACCCTAAACTAGATGGTGCCTGAATATGCTATGTCCATATGAAAGGGTTTCTCACATGATATAGGATGATGAACTCTCATCTATAACCTATGAGCTAAGCATATGAAGAGTCAATATCCTAAAAGCCTGTGTTTTATAAAATAATGTAATAAAGACTTTCAATAAAGGGAACTTAGCTTAGCATCGAGTGAACTTGAAGATGAGGGGTGTCCCTTCCCATTGTAGGAAGGTAGGTCACCGTATTCCTCATGAGGTGGTTAGCCTCATAGACAAATGGCATAGAGTGATATTTCCATAAGTGGATAACTACAATGCCTTAATAGGTATAAATAGGGTTTCCACATATACCTCCAAGTTCCATAAACTATGCTTGCCACGTAGGATCTATCAAGTGACATAACATAGTATGATAGTATGTGTTAATGTTCTACTTTTTCAATTGGTGTAAGGCTCTATAACACCAAATTCCATGTTTAGCACCCATGGTCTTAGTGTCGGTTAAGGCTATAGTTTCCCTAAAGTAAAATGGACAATGGAAGTAAATGACTAGGACTCTAACTAGGATAACCTAAGGGTATTTGCTTAGTGTAGGTGGGGGTATGTGACTTCACCTATGCATTGCACAAGTAGCTCTTAAAGGAAGTCTTAGGAAGGTGTTCTAACGTATATGTATATGTTTATGTCTTTATGCATGACACTTTAATATTCTCTACTTGTTGTGATGATATGCATGGTATGAGTCAAAATGGATCTATATGAAGTGGACTTATCATTATGTGCATAATGTTGGTCTTATTGACTATATAATTGAAGGTACTACTTGACATGCATGTAGTTGACTATGGTATTATGATTCGTATATGAAGTACATGTTATGATGCTTGTGGTCTCATGATAGGTTTACTAAGTATGTGTGAGGTTATGGGGCTTCACACGTACATTTTACTAGTAGACTTAGATTAGGATTGTGAGTAAAGCCTTATGTTAAGTGTATTGTGAAGTATGTGCCTTGTTATATGAAAAGGTCCTATATAAATGTATGTGTTGACTTGAAAGGTTGTAGGTATGGTTTCCTTGTGTCCTTAAGCTGATACTTGAGTGTGGATGGTGTTATGGGATAACATCTATACATTGCACCAAGTGTCACTAGAGGGTACTTGGGAAAGTCAAGAAGTTAGAATAAGAAGAAGTTCACTATAAAGATAAAAAATAAGGTTACTGTAAAATGGGGGTGCTTTCTATAAAGTGGTCGTAAAATGCTTTAAATGCAATGTATGATTTTATATAATGTATGACCATTGAATATGACTATATGAAGTATGTGAATTGTATATGCTATTGTATCAAAGTTTTATGAAGTTTTCACAAAAAGGCATAATGCATGATTTCAAGTAAAATGACTCTTTTAAATGCATGTTTTTGCATGTTTGTCATACTTAGTGCATTCTTGTTCTAAATCTATTCTTCTCTACCCTTTTACACAAAGTGTAAGTTATTTATGCTTAAAAGTTGTCTCTATGATGAGGAGCTTGATATGTGGTTCCCAAGCTCAAGGAAAGGAATTCTTAAGTCCAAGGATTTCCTACTTATGGTTTATTGTAAAGTCTTGTAATAATATACTTATGATTTATGTTGTAAGGGCCGTGTGTTAAGTCTAAGATAGCAAAGTGACTTAGAGTCTAACTATGTAAATATGATATTCTTTATATACATTGAAAGTGATGTTCTATCATACGATGTGCTAAGAAACTTTTAAATTTTCCGCTAAATTTACCTATAAGAATGCGATGAATGATAACTATGGGTTTGTATAAGACCTCTGAGAGATCAAGTACGCCATGTTACTTCTAGGGGGTGCTCTCCGGTCGTGACAGATGTCACCTCTTAGTGGCACCTCTGAAAATATTTCTCTACTTCTTAATCCAATTAACTATTTCTAACAACATTCTAATATTCTTTAAATAAATAAAAAACTTGTTTAAAGTTCCAATTTTACGCCCCAAAAAAGATATATCTCAAATTTTTTAAAAAAAGATAAGTCAAACAGAGATGCAAAATATTATGTTGTTGTTATTTCTTCAATTGATTGCTACTGCACTGGACAAGGAGGCCGTCAGTAGCGTATTTCTTGAATTTAGTTAATGTTGTGTCTTTTTCTGATAGTTGTCTTAGAAAATTATGTATATAATCCTCCATAAATTATTTTATCTTCTTCACATATTTGTTATTATTTAACTGTATATCTATAGTTATAATGTTATACAATAAAATTATTTAATTGAGCTATCTATTAAAAGTTATACATATTACAAAAATTAGCATAATTACATATCCTTACCATTAGGAATAAAGTCACAATCCATATTATGTTATGTTCTGACTTATTACTATATATAATGTACTTCTATATCTCAGAATAATAATTATAGCATTCCATTTAATTTGATTGATAATCTTTCTAGGAGAGACCATGAGACCACAATTACAAGCTTTCGTACCTGTCAAATAGATTTCTTTGTTTATATAGTAACACTCACGTGTATTGATAAATGTCTAGAGCATATATATTTTTTCACTTGAGAAAAAAATAATATGATCGTTAACCAACAAAAATCATAAAATTTTGAGAGATTAGTCATCAAAAGTGAAGAAGAGGGAAAATAAATAAATCACACTACACCTATTTAATATGTCTTATATCACTACATCAACTTATCATATGGATACCAAGATTTTAAACAATTGAAAAAAAATAACATTGCCTGTTTGAAAGAGTTCATAAAAAACTAAGTCCAATGTTTTTTTTACATAGAAATAATATACACATAAATACACAACCTAAATAGTAAATGTCAAATTATTCATTTATGTACTGGAATAAAAGATGTAAGAAATTATATATAATTATTAATTTTACCAGAGGAAGATCAAAAGGCAAAAACTATTTAAACTGAAAAGTAAACGGACTATTAGAAGATGAATAATCCTACACACTTACAATGTTTAACGCTCTAATTAAATTAAAATTAAATGGGAATTTGATAAGTTAATTCAGCTAAAATCATTTAATAGATGTTTTCTTAAAAGAATAATTTTTCAAATATTCTTTAGACAGGAAGATGAAAAAATTATTGTATGCATAAATGATCATGTTAAATTTATTTAATTTTTAAATGTTTTATAAAATATTAATTTAATATAGGGGTAAAATAGCAATCAATCATTTTATATGGATTCTTCGCGCTTATAGTAATACTAGTCATGGGAACATGTATTGCACGTTTGTCCACTAATTGACATTAGAAAAGTTAATTTATATAATCATAATGAAATGTACATAAAATCATTGATAAGTTAAAAGCTAAGTCATTTTGTATGTAAGTTTGACATAAGAATATAACTCTTCATAAAATATGACATGGAATCTTGTGTCAGATGTTGAAGGTTTGATATTTTCTATGTCTCATGAAATAAACCATTTTTATATCAAAAGAATAAATATTTTAATTACTAAACGTAAGTTTTAATAATAAAAAAAAGAAATTGACTATAAAAAAGATAATATGTTAAAAAATACAGATACACTATATTTCTTGAACTAAATATTAAAAGATATGAATATAAAAAATTAAATATGAATTCTTATACAAGAAAATTCTATATAACATTCAGTAACCTTTTTACTTTACATTTTTTTTTAAAATTATTTTTGCACTACCTTTTGTACCCCTCTATAATAATTAAGTACATAAATAATATACACATTTGAGATTACATAAAAAAGGAAAAAGTACAAACATGTTTTAAAAAGATAAATGATTATCAAACAACAAAGAAATATTTATCAAAGACTTGCTCTTTTATGGGTGTAGTTTTGAAAATATTCTATGAGATTTAAATGCTTACCCTCAAAACAATTAATTACAAATATAAATTGAGATTAACTTTATTATTTTTTTATCCTAAAGATAGAAGAAAAGAAGAATACATAAATATATTAATCAAGTACGAAGATATTTAAAAATGCATAAAGATGGAGATATGAAAAATAAAATTCACTTACAACTTTATATTGAGGAATATTCATCTTGTAACTAAGACAATATACATATTTTGAACAGAAGAAGATGAATATGCATGAAATTTTAAAAAATACTTATATATACATCTGTAATAACTCATATAATTACAAATTGGTAAAGAAAATCTTACATCTTATGTAGACAAACCTAATATAGAATTCAAGATGATCACAAACTTGAATGAAAGAAGGGAATATAAATAATATTGTGTCAATGTCTTTGATAGACTCTTCATTACTCACATTTAACTAGTACATGAATAATATATATATATATACACATATTGTCAGAACCCAAAAATGGACGTCATGTCACTCCTCTTATCCCATCAAGACAAGTCAGCCTAAAATCCAACAAATATAGTGAATGCGGAAGTAAAATGTGAATAAAAGTCTAATACTATAAAATATTGTGGACAAAACAAGGTCAACATGATTCAACCCTCAAAACCTGGTTGTCACATGTACAAGCCTCTAAAGTATTACAAATGAATCAAAAGAAAGATACAAGTCACATGTGACATTGTTTCTAGAGTAGAACAAAATCATAAATAGAAATAATAAGGTCCGCCGAAATGACAAGAAACTACCTCACAAATCTCCATAAAAAATCTCAGACAAGGAGAAGAGAAAGTATCACAAAGGTCAAGGCTAATAAACTACAAAAATTGTAGAAGAAAGGGGTGAATACTAAACCACATGGTACTCAACTAGTAAACCTCTAAATACAAGCTAAGGGGAAAAAATACGGGTACTCTTTACACCCCAACCGAACCTCCACAACTACAACCTGCATAAAACTAGCCCAACCAAACAGTTCACCATTTACAAACACATATCTCAACAACAACATTCTAACAATCACATATTCTCAACAACAAGCTCAATATTCATCAATTACAACCTCCACAAGGCACTCACAAGTAAAATACAAGATCAAGTTCATCAAATAGATATAACCAAATTTCAAGTACTTTTCAACCACCAATAAAATACATAATCATAAAGGATGAAGGATGTCATGGGATTTAATGCAATATGACACCATGAACTGATATGCCTCAATATACCAAGTATTCTCACAACCGTACATATATGATACTCCTCGAACATACATCGAGAGTTCATGACCCATTGGCAACTCGCGAGGTCCATATACCGACACAGACGATCTTCACGTGTCTGTGTGGATGATCTCAACGCTCAATCATAAATCAAGAAAATTCCACACGGACGATCTCCAATTTCCCAAATTATAATCATAACTTCTCCATTGTACGGACGATCTCCACGTGCTTAAATAATCATAAATCGATCTCAACACAAATGATCTCCATTTGTTAGACCTTTACTCATACCCAATTTCATATGAATGCATGTGAATAATATGATATCAAATAAAGGGAATGATGCAACATCTCAATAAATCAAATGTCGCTATGAAATATATTCCCTCATTTATCACAATTATAGGAGTTCAATTAAGAACGAAATCACACATAATAAATCAAGTCAATAATATTAGCTAATGCCCACATTCTTTTTCATTACCGCATTACAATCCACATTCTATTGTAATAAACTTTATCTATATAGCACCGGTACTCGTACCATTCTCAACACATCACACACAAACAATTAATCGCATTGCCTTTTATCATCCATTTTCATCATTAGAATTAAGCAACGTAGACAAGTGAACCCTTCACCATGTCTCATTACTCCCAAACACATAACACAAGGAAAAACACGTATTTCATATACTTACAAGGGTTTAGAAATCCACTTGCCTCAATCAATCAAGAATTTACTCTGGACTTGAGTCTTCCCCTTTCGTTGAACTTCCAACTCAAAGCAATATATTCAAATAAATGAACACAATAACATTTCAAAACTAATAACACCCATATTACTATAGGTTTATTAGTAGATCCAAAAACTCATTCAAATATATAATCAAGTTCTTAATATTGATGCAAATTAACATGTCAAATTCTCATATTTCTCAACTCGAGTCTAAGATTAAGTCATAATTCCTCCAAGCACTACCACCATAATAGCTTTCATATAATGTAATATCCCTAATATTTAATTACATATTTTAATATCTCAAAACTTTATTTGCAATATAATAATAAAATAATAATTATTAAATATGAAGTCCGGCTGGTAATGAAACCAACGACGGAGAGCATATAAAGCCACTACACAAAATTCCCAACAAGCGAGCCTATCAATTTATAAGATGTAATATTAGAATTATTGACAAGTGATTACTTTCCCGAAACCCAAAACAAATTAGCAACATTGCATTTATGTTAACATTGTAAATATTCCACTTTGTTATAGAACCTTGTTTAAATGAATATAAAAAGTTGATTTTTACTATGTATGTGGAAATAAAGGAGTTTATTATATGCAGGTACATAAATAGTATACTTACAGGAGGTTTTCGTCTTCGTTAGATGTTGTAGAGAATCACGTTTTAGATTATTTTGGTTTTCTTTAAAGAATAAAACTTATACTTCTACTAACATGTTATAACATGTATGGGCCAAATTGTATAGGATCTTAGATAAATTTAAGATTTGGCCCATTATTACCAACTAACTTAATTAATTATTTAATAAATACTTGTTAAGTAAATAACTTTAGTTATCAAATAGTTCAAAAAAATTTAATCAACTTTACTGACTGATCAAACATGACACCTGCCAACTATCGGAAAGGGTAAAATGGTAATTTCATAAAAGTTTTCAAAAATAATTTTTTAGGGTTATTACATTATCCACTACTAAAAATCATGTTTGCCTCGAACATAAGGAAGAAGAAGGAAGAATAACCAACATTACCAAAAGTCTAAGTTACAGGAGGTTTTCGTCTTCGTTAAATGTTGTAGAGAATCACGTTTTAGATTATTTTGTTTTTCTTTAAAGAATAAAACTTATACTTCTACTAACATGTTATAACATGTATGGGCCAAATTGTATAGGATCTTAGATAAATTTAAGATTTGGCCCATTATTACCAACTAACTTAATTAATTATTTAATAAATACTTGTTAAGTAAATAACTTTAGTTATCAAATAGTTCAAAAAAATTTAATCAACTTTACTGACTGATCAAACATGACACCTGCCAACTATCGAAAAGGGTAAAATGGTAATTTCATAAAAGGTTTCAAAAATAATTTTTTAGGGTTATTACATTATCCACCACTAAAAATCATTTTGCCTCGAACATAAGGAAGAAGAAGGAAGAATAACCAACATTACCAAAAGTCTAAGTTATGACCTACCAGTAAATGTTCATATCTCTAAGTTAGATCCTCCTAATGACCATTCACCAAGATCAACTACTAAAAACAAAACATTCAAATCAAACTTTGGAAGATTTACAAATCAGGAGTGATAATCACGCCATAGACTAATCCATGAACCCAATATAAAATGAAACCCAGTGAACCATTACACAATCATTAAGACAAATCTTTTCTTACATAACCAAAAGTTAACATTTTGAATCAATAACGGCTACAATAAGAAGTGAACTTTGACCAACCACCACATACTCATAATTCACAAACCAACACAGATCTTATCAAGATTTCCTTTTCACAACACAATCTTTTAACGAGCCTAAGATATAAATATCTAATCTTTAGATATTGGATATTAATCAAAGGAAAATCAAACTTATCTAACCCAAAGAAGAAAATGATCAAGTAACCACCCAGAGAGTGACACACCCAAGCATACAGAACCTCTAACAACACTTGCTAGAGAACTTTGATCAATAGTTATGATTGTAAACAACCCTTAGAAATGGTACAACTAGACTCAATGGTCCCCACACTCAATCACCCGTAGCTAAAATGTGTCTTCCACGATGAGATGAACATTAAAATTGTCGAACAACTGAAATATATTCATGAAAACTTCTCTATATATTCTCACAAGTAAGGTCGTGCGTGTAGAACCAGTGGTATACTTCTAGTATCCCAAACAACATCAAATATTCTATGACTGAAATGATCAAAGTATGCCCAAGGATCCTATCATATCAAGTTGACATAAGAGGATCGGTACATCCGATCCACCACTAGGAATTCACCCATAGATGTGGAACACGCGTAATACAAGCAGTGAATAATACTCTAAATAATGTCTAGTACAAAGAAGGTGGTCACATAAGAATATACAGAACCATGGTTGAATAACACTAAAGACTTCTTCCAAAAAGCCCATATAAAACATTTACATTAAGTTGACTCCATCTCATTGATTTTTAGCTACCTACAATCCATCAATCTGGTCACCATTAAAATTGTACAAATACTCAATTTATCAAACCCCATATGCTCCTAAAAATACTCAACTAAGTGCAACACTCTTAATACTAATAGAACATCATAACCACAAAGTCATCTACTTTACCCTCTAACCGTCGTTAGTATCAAAGTCTTCTTAGCAATTACATTATCGCCTCCCAAAAGGCTCCCTCTTTTCTCATTTAAGCATTTATTGACAAATAATGTCACACCCTAGACTAATAGCACTAGTTCTAAAATCTAAAAGAACATTACCATCGATATACAACAATTGAATCACAGTTCTGTAAAATTCACGTAATTTTTCATATACCAAATTTCAACTAATATTCAAAATCATCATATACCCCTATTAACACTTAAGAAGTTGTTGATCACTCCAATAATTTGATATACTATAAGTTCATAACCTCTACTTACAATCAAATGCTTATATAACACATCAACTTGTATCGTCCCATTAACAAAATAGTTTCAATCCCCTCGAATCCTCATTAATAATGTAAAATTATAGATCCACAGTGTTGAATATCAATAAGTTACCTATCACAATTTGAACAATCTATCTCGACATCACCACGTAGAATCTTCCACACATAGGTTCTTGTCACCCAACAAAAATTCAATCTATAGAAAAGGCGATGATAACTTCCTAGTAGGTCAGTACCGAACTAGTTTACATCTCAGAGTCATATCTAAACTCATAGGCAAAAATCAATAAATTCTTTAACTACGAATCAAGGGCTTATACGAGAGGTCTTATTCGTTCATTTTTCTTAAAATTCTTTCCATGACACAAAATTCTAAATATCTTAAACCCTTCAATACACCAGATTCTTGTTCCTTTTATTGACTCGCTCACCAATATTAATCTTTGGCTAACAACGTCTGACATTTTAACCTTATTACTAAAATAAAAACTTTAAATGAAATTCTTTCTTAGGTCCTTTGAAAATTAAAATAACACACCTTATGACTCAAAATATATACAAGTCCTTCCAATGATTTTATTCTCAATATGATCAATCACTTCTTACCTTACTAATCCATACCTTGACAACACACTACCACCAACCTAAACTCACAATCAAAAACTTGAACTTTGATCCCAACCGTATAGCACAATCCGATTATTCATCAATATTAGCTCATCCAATGAAAATATTTAATAATTCATGTATCGTAGACTATATGTCACGACCGAAATCTAGACCCCAGACGAGATCGGCGTCGTTGACCTCTCAGAGGTCGCAGACAAGCCTACACATGTCATCGTTACTTTATCTAGGTTAATTTTAGCGAAAAATTTGAACTTTTTGTTACTTAACATTCACATAAGACATTCTATTTAAACTCATAAATGTTCACAATCAACCATCTAATATTAAGATCATCAAATGAAAGAAATAGTTCAATACTGCATTAAGTGTATACTTGCCAAAATGGCACCAATACAATGTCTGAAATAAAATGAGAAAGAAACACAACTGGAACATGCTACACTAGCTAAAGCCTACATCTAAGCTAGATAATTACAGTAGACATCCTCGAAAGCATGAGGCCTACCAAATCCGGATGAAAGCTCCACGTCCGGATAGCTGCAATGTCGTACTGTAAGCTCTAACTTCCACCTGTGCCTGCACCTAAAAATGTAGAGTTGTATGAGATTAGTACACACTTGTACTAAGTATGGGTATATGCAAGCACACACCAAGGACATGCATGAGTAAGAATAGCTCTTTTCTAACAACATGATTTATGGAAAGTCACGTCAGTGGACTTGCCAAATTTGGATTAGGAAAGTCAGTGGACTTGCCAAATTTGGATTAGGAAAGTCATGCCATGAGATTAACATGCATCATCATACGTATCATATTGCACACACCACATAACATATTACATATAGCACATAACATATCTGCATATAGCACATAACATATTTCATATCATTCGATCATATGCCATGAGACCTTGGAATCATGAACTTGACATTAAGACTTTCCAAAATGAGGGCTCAACATATGGGACCTCAACTAGGGAGCCTTCTTTAGCAAACACAGAGTCTGCTTCATTCATTCATACGTACTTCATTTCATTCATTCATATACCAGTGCAACCACTAGTCATACCTAGGATATAGTTTTAAGACTCTCATCGGGTTTGCTGTGCAATGATGAAGAATAACCTAGTGTCATTATTTGAGTCTAGCTCACCTCTTGATTATCCTATCCTAACACCTTTGGTATCGTTCATTTCATTATGTGCATCATTTGAGGCTGGCCTCAATCTTTCTTTGGGAACTTTAACCTTAACCGACATAGATCATGTGACCATCATGAAATCCAGTGTGTCATCCCCACACCGAAAGAGGTGGAATCACCGACCAAGGTGAACGAAAACATGCTAGCGTATATAGGAAATTGAACCCTGCTAGATCCCTATATTGGCAGTATAGGTTCAAAGACTAGGAGATATAAGGAGACCCATACACGCCATGCCGGACAGTCTCATCTCATGAGAGTTACGTGAACCTCCGCCATTCCCGAAAGAAGGCATCACCGCTCATAACTAGCCTATCGGTGCTCAGTATAAAGTTCCATTACATTCTACTCATACATCATGGAAGCTGGCTTCTAGTATGAGGAAATCATCTATGAGGACATCATAGCTCATTAGATGATTTCTCATCTCATCATTAGTATTAAGTATACATTAATCTCAATACTTTCATTAGAGTGTTCATAGAGACTGGTCTCTTCATTAGCTTTACACTGTCATAGGTGAGTACGTTTTGGTAACATTTACTTAGGCCCATTTGACATTACTCTCATCTTTCACATTAGCCTCTTATCATGTTGTCACCATATTCATTAACTTTAGCACATTTGCTCTTCATAATTACTCACCCCTTTTTACGTGAATGTTCATTTCATCATATGCCAATGCACTTGGCGATTTAGTGTGTTTTACATTCTTACTTAACCCTTCTAGGGTTTCATCATTTCATTGCATACATCTTAGGTTCACTTACTTTTAAACGTATGGTAGACTTATGGGTCTATACATACAAGCCATGAGGCTTCATTTATAGTTCGTTTAAGTGATTCATATCTTCCTAAGATTATGTGGTACAAGACTTATGCATCTTGTAAGTATGCCAAGATCTCGATTTCGATCTATGTAGGCAACATTATTTATGAACAATTATTCACGTATGACTTATGTATAAATACGGAATTTGGGCAAGGGAACCCGATTTAAAATCCCTTGGACAACACTTACATTTTTATTTATTTTGGTTTGATCCATACGGCTTGGGGACCCAAGATCGAGCCCCAACGCCTTCATTTCATTTTCCCTTGATTTCTCTCTTTATTTTTCGTTCATTGGGACTGAGAGGATGTGGGATCGAACCCCCACAACCTCATTTCCTTTTATTTTCTTTTCTTTTTATTCTCTCCTTCTTGGCCTAGAGGGTGTGGGTTCGAACCCCCACAGCCCCACTTTAATTTTCTCCTTAAATTCCCTTTTATTCTGCCTAGAGGTCGTGGGTTCGATTCCCACACGCCTCAACCTTTTATTTTTCTTTTAATTCCTAAAATCTGACTGAGAGGTGATGGGTTCGAACCCCACTCCTCTCAATTATTTATTTCTTTTTTAACTTAGGGAAAATCGGCTAAGGGTACTCGGGTTCGAATCTCGTGTGCCTCACTCATTTTTAGATTTTAATTAATTATAATAAGCCTTAGTGAAATTCACCAACTTTTCAGTCAAGGGTACCTAGGTTCGATCCCCCCTTAACCTCATTTTTTTTATATTCGTTTTTGGAGCTTTTCACGTGTGAGGTCTCGGGTTCAATCCCTAGTCACCTCACCTATTTTTCATTCATTTAAATTCTCATGTTGTTATCCTTGTTTTGGCCAAAACTAAGCTAACCCAATGCTGGAAATTTTGATCACATTTTTGCAACCTATTTTCTCACATCTTTCACGTTAATTGTGTATACGTTTGGAGTAGTTTTTAGTGAGTTCTTTAGGTGCATTTTCAAGATCACATTTGATAAAGAGTTTGCACTCAAATCAGCATTTTTACATCACTTATGAAAATCATGATTTAAACAAGTTTGTGCACGTGAAATACAACCATAAACATGTCATTTTCATGCTCCAACCCCTGTCCAAAAGTCACGACTATACATTGCACACACGTAAACACATATTTTCGAAAAACATAGGTTATCAGTCATACGATTCTAAACACACATTCATGAACATATTCTTCACGAAAACAAATTACATGCCTAATATCTACCAGCAGTCATGCCAACCTACAACCATCGATAGGAGCTAGTGACAGGGACATGCAACGGGGAAACAATCCTAGTTTTCGGATTAGAATCGACTGAATCTTAGGGGTCTCTTGGGAAAGGGACCAAGAGTAAGAAAACCCATACCTTATTTTTACGTTCAAACCTTGAACTTGCTGCCCAAAGACCCTCTCCAAAATCACGTCCAAGTCCGAAAACTTCAACACCAGCTCGACGGAAAACCCCTTCCTTTTGCCTAACGTTTTTGGTTATGTTTTGTATATGTTTTTAACGTGAAAGTTTTTCAAGTGGGAAGAACTTTTGGTTGCTAATCAGTTCTTGCGTTTTGTCAGAGAGAACGTGAAAATAAAAGAGAGATATTGACGTGAGAGAGAGAGAGATAAAACGTGAGAGGTAGTTTAGGATTAGGTGGAGTAGTTTAGACTTAGTCAACTAGGACACTTTCAAACCTTTGAAAATATGATTTTCCTTTTTCTTAAATCAGCTAATTAATATTAATTAATTAAATTAATTAACCAATTTAAATAAAAACAATTTAAATCATTGCTTCCACCTAGGTTCGAACCCGAGTGGAGCAAGACTTCACTCAAAGGCCACTTTTTGGCCCTCTCTCCGCAAAATGCCCCTACACCTTATTAATTAAATCATTAATTACATATTTAGGGTAATCACTATACTACCCTTAGCCTGGAAAAAGACCATATTACCCCTAGACCCTCCAAACTTAAGATTTCCCCTCTTTAAGTCCGGTAAAGACTCATCCGGGTAAATCTTCGTATTCGGTTTCCCTATATGGCTAGACCCAAACTTTCCTAGCTCAACTAACTCCCCAAGTTAGTTGGCTTGGATTTCGCAAGGGTTCAGAGGTATGGTTCTACGCGCATCAATCCGTGTGAAACCCGGTCTAATCGTAGGCATTCTAGACATATTAAGCATTACTTAGCATATCCATTTTTAGGGTTGTTACATTCCCCCCCCCCCCCCCTTGGGAACATTCGTCCTCGACTGACACTACTAACTATCTAGCATAATGCCAGTCAGATCATAACATAGTTACTATACACAATCAAGCAATAGCAACAAAGAATAGAGATATAAGGAAACTTAGACTTAAGAGTAGGAAGTCTTACCACAAGAGTTGAAAAGATGAGGGTAGCGGGATCTCATATCGGCCTCGACCTCCCACGTAGCACCCTCAACAAGATGATTCCTCCACAATACCTTCACCGTGGCAATCTCCTTGTTCCTCAGCCGCTTGATCTGTCTATCTAAAATCTCAACAGGTACCTCCTCATAGGACAAGTCTTCATCGACCCCCAAACCTTCCACAGGTAGAATCGATGCTGGATCACCTAGGCACTTCTTTAACATGGATACATGAAAGAATAGATGGAAAGAAGCTAGCTCCGCAGGCAATGCCAACTCATAGGCCACCTCACCCACACGCTGTAGGATCTCATATGGCCCAACATACCTCGTACTCAACTTCCCCTTCCTGCCAAACCTCATCACCCCCTTCATAGGTGATATCTTCAAATAGACCTAGTCACCAACAACAAACTCTAAAGGCCATTTTCTATTGTCTGCATAAGACTTATGCCGACTGTAAGCAGTATCCAACCTGTCCCTAATCACCCTGACCTTCTCTAAGGCCTCATGAATGATCTCTGGACCCAAAATGGATGACTCTCCAACCTCAAACCACCCAACTGAAGACCTACACCTTCTACCATACAGCGCCTCAAACGGTGCAATCCCAATGCTGGAGTGATAGTTATTATTATACGAGAACTCTATCAAAGGCAGATGGTCATCACAGCTACCCCTGAAGTCAATCACACACGCCCTCAACATGTCCTCCAATGTCTGAATGGTGCGCTCTGCCTGCCCATCAATCTGAGGATGAAAGGCAGTACTACGCTTTACCTGCGTGCCTAAGCTTTTCTGGAAGGATCTCCAGAAATGTGAAGTGAACTGAGCTCCTCTATCTGAAATGATAGACAAAGGAATCCCATGTCATCTCACAATCTCATCAATGTAGAGTCTCCTATTATCCTAGGCTCTGTAAGTAGACTTCACAGGGATAAAGTGGGCAGAGTTAGTCATCCTGTCCACAATAACCTATATGGAGTCATGATGTCTCCTAGTCCTCGAAAGACCAACCACGAAGTCCATATTAATGGCCTCCCACTTCCAAGTCGGAACCTCAATAATCTGAGTAAGACCGCCAGGCTTAAGATGTTCTGCCTTAACCTGCTGATAATTAGGACACTTGGTCACATATTCTGCAATGTCCTTCTTCATGCCATCCCACCAATAGATCTGCTTAAGATCATGATACATCTTTGTGGAACCTAGATGTATGGAATATGTGGAACCATGGGCCTCTGCAACAATCCTGGTCCGCAAATCATCCACATCTGGTACACACAGCCTGTCCTGGTACCTAAGTACGCCGTCACCTCCCAAAGCAAAAGAGTCATTCATCTTTATCAACACTAAGTCCTTCATCTCCATCAACACAAGATAGAGATACTGACCTTGCTTGACTTCAACTACCAAGGATGATTCAGAACTAGGATGAACTGAAACACCCCCACTAGTAGAGTCAACCAATCGCACACCCAGTCTGGCCAGTCTGTGTACATCTTTCACCAACTCCTTCTTCTCATCCTCAACGTGGGCTGTACTTGCCATGCTTATCCTGCTCAAAGCATCATCTACAACATTAGCCTTACCTGGATGGTAGTGGACATTCATATCATAGTCCTTCAACAGCTCCAACCATCTCCGCTGACGTAGATTCAACTCCCTCTGCGTGAACACGTACTGGAGACTCTTGTGGTCTGTGAACACATCCACATGCACTCCATACAAATAGTGCCTCCACATCTTCAGTGCAAACACCACAGCTGCCAACTCCAAGTCATGAGTGAGATAATTCTTCTCATGAGCCTTGAGTTGTCTAGATGCATAAGCTGTCACCTTACCACCCTGCATAAGAACACAACCCAAACCAACCCTAGATGCATCACAATAAATAGTGTAATTCTTACCACACATACGCAAAGTAAGCACCGGGGATGAAGTGGGCCTATCTTTGAGCTCCTGGAAACTCTTCTCACAAGTCTCCGTCCATTCAAACATGGCCTTCTTCTTAGTCAAAGCTGTCAGTGGGGCAGCAATGGAAGAAAAACCCTCCACGAACCTGCGGTAGTAACCAGCCAATCCCAGAAAGCTACGGATGTCAGTGGGAGTAATAGGTTTTTGGTTAGTTCTTAACAGCCTCAGTCTTCTTGGGGTCCACCTCCACACCCTGATCGGACACAACATGACCCAGGAACATCACTGATCTAAGCCAGAATTCACACTTGCTGAATTTGGCATACAGCTGATGTTGTCTAAGTACCTGCAAGGTTAGTCAAAAATGTTGTTCATGCTCTTCCTTGGTCCTAGACTAGATGAGGATGTCATCAATGAATACTATGATGAAAGAATCAAGGTATTCACGGAAGACTCGATTCATGAGGTCCATAAATGCAGCTGGTGCATTAGTGAGACCAAATGACATGACTAAAAACTCATAATGACCATAACGGGTACGAAAGGCTGTCTTTGGGATATCTACATCCCTAACCCTAAGCTGATGATACCCTGAACGAAGATCAATCTTAGAGAAGAAACTAGACCCTTGGAGCTGATCGAACAAGTCATCTATTCTGGGAAGTGGATGCTTATTCTTTAGAGTGACTTTGTTGAGCTGTCGATAATCGATACACATTCTAAGGGTTCCATCCTTCTTTTTCACAAACAACAGTGGAGCGCCCCAAGGGGATATGCTCGGCTGAATGAAACCCTTATTAGTGAGATCTTTTATCTGCAGCTTCAACTCTTTGAGTTCAGCTGGAGCCATTCTGTAAGGAGGAATTAAAATTGGTTTAGTATCGGGTTCTAAGTCGATACCAAAGTCAATCTCTCAAGGGGGAGGGACTCGAGGCAAATCATCAGAAAATACATCTTGGAACTCATTCACTACATGCACTGAGTCTATGGAAGGAAGGTCATGATCTTAATCATTAACACTCACAAGATGACACAATAACCCCTTGGACATCATTTTATTGGCCTTAAGGTTTGAAATTAAGGGATTAGGACGACTCGAGTTGTACCCCTCCTAGACAAGCTCTTTTTCATTAGGGAAACTAAATCTCACATCCCTACTACGACAATCCATACAAGCATAACAACTATGAGTCCTGTCCATGCCAAGAATGATGTCAAAATCGTTCATAGGTAACTCAACCATGTTTGCACACATAGTCCTACCACATACAACTATTGGGCAATCCTTGTACACTCTATCAGCTCTTACATTTTCTCCTAAGGGTGTACTAACTACTATAGGATCATGTAAAACTTCAGGCAGTATCTCAAAAGTGAGAGCAAGCAAAGGAGATACAAAGGAAACCGTAGACCCTGGATCAAGTAAAGCATAAACAAAAGTTGAGAATACTTGAAGCATACGTGTGACCACATTACCGGACTTCTCCTGCTCCTCCCTGCCCTTCAGGGCGTAGAATCTGTTCCTCTTAGGAGGCTTGGCTGCTGCTGCACCCTGTGGATTAGGCCTAGGTTGAGCATTACCTCCAGCCTGACCCTTGTTCTGTGGGCAGTCCTTAACCATGTGCCCGCTCTTACCGCAACCGAAGCAGGCATTAGTGCCCTGTCTGCACTCTCCACTGTGAGCGTGACCACACTTAGCACAGTCCTTTCTGGGACGCTGCATATCACCTCCATTGTCCTTCTTGGGCTCAGGTCTGCCTCCCCTAGGTGCTGTACTCCTTTGAAAGTTAGAGTTCCCTGAACTCTGTTGCCCCTTTTTGAACCTGGGCTGCTCATGGATGGCAAAATTGTTCCTGCTGCCTCCATTGTTAGGACCTTCCTGATCATGAGGCTTAGGCCTCCTAGCATCACGGACGCCCCTCTTTTTCCGGCTGTTCTCCACCTGCTGGACATGCACCATCAACCATGAGAGGTCCATGTTATCGTGGAGCATCACAGCCCGACACTCCTCCTCCTGATCTCCGGTGATTCCTGTGAGGAACCTACTCATGTCATCCCTGCTGTTAGATACAAGGGAAGTAGTATACCTGGATAGTTTAACAAACTTTAGTACTCATCTCATCCCTGCTGTTAGATACAAGGGAAGTAGCATACCTGGATAGTTTAACAAACTTCAGAGAATACTCCCTGACTGTCATTGATCCCTGCTTAAGGTTGATAAACTCCTCAACTTTGTCCTCCCTCATCTACCTGGGGAGAATCTCTCCAGGAAGGCTGTCTTAAACAGCTCCCAAGTGATCGGAACTCCGCCCAAAGCTCGGCTATCCTGCCACATCTTGCACCAAGTCTGTGCAACATCCTTGATCTTATAGGAAGCCCGCTCAGCCTTCTCAGTATCTTTGTCCCCCATGGCCACCAAAATCTTGTGTACCTCATCCATGAACTCCTGGGGATCCTCTAAAGTCTTGGACCCTTTGAAAATAGGAGGATTCATCCTCGTAAAGTCTCGTAGCATGTCAGCCATGCTATGTACAGGTGGGTTCTCCCTCTGAACATTCTGCCGGTTGACCTGGGCAGTCATGGCCTGGGCCTGCATAGTGATGGCCTGTGCCATCTGGGCCAGAGATGCCCGCACCTCCGCATCAGTCAACCCAGCTGGGTTAACCGGCATAGCCACTCCTTCAGCTGGAGCCTGGGGTAGAACCTGATTGCCCCCAGCAGCTGCTCCTCCTCTCTTCTGACCAACGTTCCTCCTAGTATTTATTCTATGAAAATAATAAGAATTAATGTTAGACACGCGCATAACACCAAGAAATCAGACATTAGGAAAAGCACGATAAGATCAGAAGAAGGGAAATTTTCTTACGCATCATGCAGTCTCTAATTCAGGATAGTGGTGTACTTCACTACCATGACTTAGAAACTTCTCAATGTGGTTGATGTGAACTTATTATCCTCGGAATTTAACCTAGTGCTCTTCTACCAACTTTGTCACGATCGGAATCTAGACCCCAGACTAGACCGACGTCGTTGACCTATCAGAGGTCGCACACAAGCCTACATATGTCATCGTTACTTCATCTAGGTTAATTTTAGTGGAAACATTGAACCTTTTTGTTACTTAACATTCATATAAGACATTCTACTTAAACTCATAAATGTTCACAATCAACCATCTAATATTAAGATCATCAAATGAAAGAAATAGTACAATACTGCATTAAGTGTATACTTGCCAAAATGGCACCAATACAATGTCTGAAATAAAATGAGAAAGAAACACTAGTGGAACATGCTACACTAGCTAAAGCCTACATCTAAGCTAGATAATTACAGTAGAAATCCTCGAAAGCATGAGGGCCTACCAAATCCGTATGAAAGCTCCACGTCCGGATAGCTGCAACGTCGTACTGTAAGCTCTAACGTCCACCTGTGCCTGCACCTAAAAATGTAGAGTTGTATAGGATTAGTACACACTTGTAATGAGTATGGGTATATGCAAGCACACACCAAGGACATGCATGAGTAAGAATAGCTCTTTCCTAACAACATGATTTATGGAAAGTCACGTCAGTGGACTTGCCAAATTTGGATTAGGAAAGTCAGTGGACTTGCCAAATTTGGATTAGGAAAGTCAGTGGACTTGCCAAATTTGGATTAGGAAAGTCAGGACATGAGAGTAACATGCATCATCATACGTATCATATTGCATACAGCACATAACATATTACATATAGCACATAACATATCTGCATATATCATATAACATATTTCGTATCATTCGATCATATGCCATGAGATCATGAACTTGACATTAAGACTTCCCAAAATGAGGGCTCAACATATGGAACCTCAACTAGGGAGCCTTCTTTAGCAAACACAGAGTCTGCTTCATTCATTCACACGTACTTCATTTCATTCATTCATATACTAGTGCAACTACTAGTCATACCTAGGATGTAGTTTTAAGATTCTCATTGGGTTTGCTGTGCAATGATCAAAAATAACCTAGTGTCATTATTTGAGTCTAGCTCACCTCTTGATTATCCTATCCTAACACCTTTGGTATCGTTCATTTCATTATGTGCATCATTTGAGGCTGGCCTCAATCTTTCTTTGGGAACTTTAACCTTAACCGACATAGATCATGTGAGCATCATGAAATCCAGTGTGTCATCCCCACACCAAAAGAGGTGTAATCACCGGCCAAGGTGAACCAAAATATGCTAGCGTATATAGGGAATTGAACCCTGCTAGATCCCTACATTGGCAGTATAGGTTCAAAGACCAGGAGATATAAGGAGACCCATACTCGGCATGCCAGACAGTCTCATCTCATGAGAGTTACGTGAACCTCCGCCCTTCCCGAAAGAAGGCATCACCGCTCATAACTAGCCTATCGGTGCTCAGTATAAAGTTCCATTACATTTTACTCATACGTCATGGAAGCTGGCTTCTAGTATGAGGACATCATAGCTCATTAGATGATTTCTCATCTCATCATTAGTATTAAGTATACATTAATCTCAATACTTTCATTAGAGTGTTCATAGAGACTGGTCTCTTCATTAGCTTTACACTGTCATAGGTGAGTACGTTTTGGTAACATTTACTTAGGCCCATTTGACATTACTCTCATCTTTCACATTAGCCTCTTATCATGTTGTCACCATATTCATTAACTTTAGCACATTTGCTCTTCATAATTACTCACCCCTTTTTACGTGAATGTTCATTTCATCATATGCCAATGCACTTGGCCATTTAGTGTGTTTTACATTCTTACTTAACCCTTCTAGGGTTTCATCATTTCATTGCATACATCTTAGGTTCACTTACTTTTAAACGTATGGTAGACTTATGGGTCTATACATACAAGCCATGAGGCTTCATTTATAGTTCGTTTAAGTGATTCATATCTTCCTAAGATTATGTGGTACAAGACTTATGCATCTTGTAAGTATGCCAAGATCTCAATTTCGATCTATGTAGGCAACATTATTTATGAACAATTATTCACGTATGACTTATGTATAAATACGGAATTTGGGCAAGGGAACCCGATTTAAAATCCCTTGGACAACACTTACATTTTTATTTATTTTGGTTTGATCCATACGGCTTGGGGACCCAAGATCGAGCCCCAACGCCTTCATTTCATTTTCCCTTGATTTCTCTCTTTATTTTTCGTTCATTGGGACTGAGAGGATGTGGGATCGAACCCCCACAACCTCATTTCCTTTTATTTTCTTTTCTTTTAATTCTCTCCTTCTTGGCCTAGAGGGTGTGGGTTCGAACCCCCACAGCCCCACTTTAATTTTCTCCTTAAATTCCCTTTTATTCTGCCTAGAGGTCGTGGGTTCGATTCCCACACGCCTCAACCTTTTATTTTTCTTTTAATTCCTAAAATCTGACTGAGAGGTGATGGGTTCGAACCCCACTCCTCTCAATTATTTATTTCTTTTTTAACTTAGGGAAAATCGGCTAAGGGTACTCGGGTTCGAATCTCGTGTGCCTCACTCATTTTTAGATTTTAATTAATTATAATAAGCCTTAGTGAAATTCACCAACTTTTCAGTCAAGGGTACCTAGGTTCGATCCCCCCTTAACCTCATTTTTTATATTCGTTTTTGGAGCTTTTCACGTGTGAGGTCTCGGGTTCAATCCCTAGTCACCTCACCTATTTTTCATTCATTTAAATTCTCATGTTGTTATCCTTGTTTTGGCCGAAACTAAGCTAACCCAATGCTGGAAATTTTGATCACATTTTTGCAACCTATTTTCTCACATCTTTCACGTTAATTGTGTATACGTTTGGAGTAGTTTTTAGTGAGTTCTTTAGGTGCATTTTCAAGATCACATTTGATAAAGAGTTTGCACTCAAATCAGCATTTTTACATCACTTATGAAAATCACGATTTAAACAAGTTTGTGCACGTGAAATACAACCATAAACATGTCATTTTCATGCTCCAACCCCTGTCCAAAAGTCACGACTATACATTGCACACACGTAAACACATATTTTCGGAAAACATAGGTTATCAGTCATACGATTCTAAACACACATTCATGAACATATTCTTCACGAAAACAAATTACATGCCTAATATCTACCAGCAGTCATGCCAACCTACAACCATCGATAGGAGCTAGTGACAGGGACATGCAACGGGGAAACAATCCTAGTTTTCGGATTAGAATCGACTGAATCTTAGGGGTCTCTTGGGAAAGGGACCAAGAGTAAGAAAACCCATACCTTATTTTTACGTTCAAACCTTGAACTTGCTGTCCAAAGACCCTCTCCAAAATCACGTCCAAGTCCGAAAACTTCAACACCAGCTCGACGGAAAACCCCTTCCTTTTGCCTAACGTTTTTGGTTATGTTTTGTATATGTTTTTAACGTGAAAGTTTTTCAAGTGGGAAGAACTTTTGGTTGCTAATCAGTTCTTGCGTTTTGTCAGAGAGAACGTGAAAATAAAAGAGAGATATTGACGTGAGAGAGAGAGAGATAAAACGTGAGAGGTAGTTTAGGATTAGGTGGAGTAGTTTAGACTTAGTCAACTAGGACACTTTCAAACCTTTGAAAATATGATTTTCCTTTTTCTTAAATCAGCTAATTAATATTAATTAATTAAATTAATTAACCAATTTAAATAAAAACAATTTAAATCATTGCTTCCACCTAGGTTCGAACCCGAGTGGAGCAAGACTTCACTCAAAGGCCACTTTTTGGCCCTCTCTCCGCAAAATGCCCCTACACCTTATTAATTAAATCATTAATTACATATTTAGGGTAATCACGATACTACCCTTAGCCTGGAAAAAGACCATTTTAGCCCTAGACCCTCCAAACTTAAGATTTCCCCTCTTTAAGTTTGGTAATGACTCATCCGGGTAAATCTTCGTATTCGGTTTCCCTACATGGCTAGACCCAACCTTTCCTAGCTCAACTAACTCCCCAAGTTAGTTGGCTTAGATGTCGCAAGGGTTCAGAGGTTTTGTTCTACGCGCATCAATCCGTGTGAACCCGGTCTAATCGTAGGCATTCTAGACACATTAAGCATTACTTAGCATATCCATTTTTAGGGTTATTACACTATACTTGATCACCTCTTCAGTGACCTCACTGTATCTCATTGAAAATTCAACTGTTTACCAAATTCAAAACAATAAACACTTAGCATCACACTTGAGTCAAACGTCTGCAGACTTCTTTGTCAAATCTTATCGAAGCAACTTTTGACTGATGTGAATGACACGTAACACTATCACCATAATAATAGTAAAATGGATGGAACAACGTGTCTCTATACCTCAATTCTCAACTCCTCTGAAGATACATACCTAGCCCTAGCAATCAAAAAAAATATTATTGTTCTCACCTCTTTCCAAAGGCTACACTGTCTTCTACATTTTTTTCAATGTGAATCTAATTCCTTTAACTTCTATTTGAGAGGTGTCCCCTCATCTCCTAAAAGTTTCCATACAATCACGTTACTTACCAAATACTAGAAAAATTACAAACTTAGATACCTACAAGTCGTTATTATCTTATCGGTTCCATTTGATAAAAAAACATTAATGCATCATGTTAAAGTCAACCATATCATCAACATGACATATCAAACCCAGTTATACAAATCAAATCCAAAGGACTAACCCACGTTTATATGCACTTTTTACTAAAATTTTCAATTAACTTTACATAAGTATACTCCTTGAGACTTCTTTGTCACGCCCCGAGCTACCCCCGAGATGCGGACACGGAACCTAGGACCACAAGTGATCCCAAGCTAACCCTGCTAGCATGATCATGAGCATACTAAAAATAATAAACTGCTGCGGAAACTAAATCATAATTAAATCTGAAAAGATGGGGAATACCCAATTTTTATAACTGAGATATTTGAAACAATGAGTTTAATTCAAAGGAAATATTAACTCATACTAAGCTAAATCTAACTATGTCTGAAAATAGCCTCTAAACTGGACTAGAAGTACTGGGACAAGCTGTCATGACCCAAAATCGAGCCGCGAGTGGCACCCACACTTATCCTACTATGTGAGCGAACCAACCAATCTAAGACCCCAACATATTGAACAAAAACACAAAGCGGAAGACTAAAAACTCATTAACGAAATCAATTAAATAACTTCTAAAATTTATAACTCATTATCCCCAAAATCTGGAAGTCATCATCACAAGAACATCTATCCTCAAGTTACTAATCTAAAAGTATCTAAGAAGCTAGAATAAATAAAAGACTAGTCCATGCCGGAAGTTCAAGGCATCAAGACTTGAAGAGAAGATCCAGTCCAAGCTAGAAGCATTAGCTCACCCTGAAATCCGGTGTAGTGAAGACTGGCTAGAATTGCTGTTGAGTTGAAGACGACGGTAAGTTTGCTGCATTCCCCAAATAACAAAGAAAGAAACAACAAGTAGGGGGTCAGTACAAAACACAAGTACTGAGTAGGTATCATCGGCCAACTCAAAATAGAAAACAGTATATATCAGTTCATATCATAAATCAACTACAATACTCAACATGTAGCAACAAGTACTATAATCATCAAGAAGTACTACCAAGTTCATCCATGAGGACTCAAGCCTCAATACCACACTTATTTGGGAATTAGGTTCATTACATTGAGTATATTAACATCTCTTAAGATTCCTTATCTTTCTTCCTCTTGTGTCGGTACGTGACACTCCGATCCCCTACTACTATGTGTCGGTACGTGACACTTCGATCCCCTAATACTATGTGTCGGAATGTGACACTCCGATCCCCTAATTCTACGTGTCGGTTCGTGACACCCGATCCCTTAATACTATGTGTCGGAACGTGACACTCCGATCCCCTAATTCTACGTGTCGGAACGTGACACTCCGATCCTTTAATTCTACGTGTCGGTTCGTGACACCCGATCCCCTAATACTAGTTCGGAAGTGACACTCCGCTCCCCTACTACGTGTCGTTCGTGTACCACCGGATTCCCCTAATACTATGTTGGAAGTGACACTCAATCCTCCTAAATTCTACGTGTCGGAACGTGACACTCCGATCCCCTACTTCTACGTGTCGGTTCGTGACACCCGATCCCCTAATACTATGTGTCGGAACGTGACACTCCGATCCACTAACATCATTCTATCAATTCATCAAGCCTTCTTTTATACCAAGGCATCATCAATACCAAGGCATCATCAATAACAAGGTGAAGAGGGTTTCTTCAAGATTTTGGATTCAAAAGCTTCATTATGCTTATTTTTATCACAATCACATAATCACATTCATGCAAGCATACAATTAAGCATATAGAAGGGTTTACAATACTACCAATACATATCATTCACTATTAAGAGTTTACTATGAATAGTATCAAAACCATAACCTACCTTCACCAAGGATTCTTGATCAAGTAAGCAATCTCTCCAAGCTTTTTGTTTCTCTTTGGTTGTCTCTCTCTATAGATCGTTCCTCTCTTCTCCTTGTTCTCTCTATTTTTCTTCTTCAAAACTCTCTCTCTTTTCCCTAATTAGCATATAATTAGGTATAAAAGATGAGGAATTAACCCACTACTTAACTCAAGGTTATCTCCTTCACACCCCCAAGAATTTGAGTTATTAACATTAACCCACGAAATTTATAATTATAGCAAGAATAGTCCAAAACGCCCCTTTAAAACTTACCCAGAAATTCGACCCAGACTGGGATTACGCAACCTGTGACGGCCCGTCGTGCCTGCGACGGTCCGTCCTGCAGGTTCGTCACAACCTTCAGAGACTCAATTTCCTTGATGAGTCTGAGACGGTCCGTCGTGCCTACGACGGTCCGTCCTGCACTTCCGTCACGACGGACAGAGAATTGCTCTCAGTACCCAATTCTCAAGAGTTGAAGTGTTTTGAAACGGAACCTCACAACGGTCCGTCATGTCTGTGACGGTCCGTCCTGCAGGTCCGTCACAGAGTTCAGAGA